>JAVCKT010025841.1:11797-24477 GCA_032273925.1 Rhynchotus rufescens
TTTGCTTCTTCCCTTTGCAAAGAGGGAAAACGGTAAAATTAGGCAGCTGGACAGCAACATAATCATTTAAGGCAATTTAGTAACAAATTATCATTTTAAGAAGGGCTACCAGCATTAAGCTATTAAAAAAAATGTAATTTAGGGGGCTAAGGGTAAATTAAGGCTTCTCTCCTCTAATTTTCTCCTCTAATCAGCCTAAATGGAAGCACTGCAGATGCATGGAAGAATGCTGTCCTTACAATTAATCCATTTACTGTATGCATTCTCTTTGCTTTTAAAATTCAGTATTTAGGTGCCCTGTGCCCACCAACAAGTCAAGGCTTATGGTTTTTAAACCTAAGACCTATTATCCTACTAAATCTATAGGTGCTTTGGCAAAGCAGGTAAGTGCAGGGAATCCTACCTTAACCTCCGACCATGGGGACCAGGTACCCATCAGATGGAGAGGCACAAAGTCCTGCTAAAACGACACCGAGACACCTTGGGCCCTTTGACGGGACCCATTTTACACATAACCAAATGAGACACCATAGAATGCGCATTTAAAAAGGCTATTCATAAAAACTGAAATTTATTTTATATTCAAAAAACAAACTGGGATTGTTGCTTGATAAAAATTATTCACACCGCATTCATGTCGTGATTTTTTATTTTATTTTTGAAATGAAACCATTGTACATTGTACAAACCATAACTACTGATGGAATAAATAAGTGAAAAATTATACTGCTGTACAACACACACACACACAAATCATAAGATGGAAAACGATTAGGTATTGAAGAAAACAAAATTCTTTACACCTTCTAACAGGCCCTTAGATATAAAGAACATTCCAAAACATGACCATGTTTATGTATGAAGATAGCCACCCAAAACCAATATTTTTATACTGCCTTGTTGATTATTTTTTTTTGTTGTTGTTTTGTAAGTGCCAGCACTTTTTGGAATGTTTAACAACTACTTTCCCAAGCATAAAAATTCCAAGGAATAGTTCTGCTATAAAATGTTTGGCTGAGTAAATCGCTTATTCGGAAGGCCTTCCCACATGTTCCACTCAGCTAATTTACTTGCTTGCTTCTAGTTTCTTTTGCTTTTGTAAATGAAGCTCCAACATTCAGCATTGTAGCAAGGAAGGACTTCTTGATATTTGCACTATTTCTAAAACATTAGCTGTTTGAGAACTTTCGGTCACCTTGAAGAAAACTGCATCTCTCCTCCTGCTCCGCATCCCAATGCTTTCAATAAACCCTTTTACAGTGAGTTCATAAAACAAGTTTCTGGTAGAGACAGGTCCAAGCCCCCCAAAAAAAGCTGGATTTAGATCTGGCTTCAAACCTTACGTGGGTTTGAATCCGATGTTCCGGTTTGGTCCCATCTGTACTTTCTGGCATTAAAATGTGTTTAATCACATCCGTTGGCCCATAAATGTTATCAGGCACTTCAAGAAAAGACTAATAACAGTCTTATACACTATTTTGGATTTCTTCATACCAGATAATGCCAAAGCCTCTTCTCTCAGAGACTGACAATACCAGGTTTAAGGAACCCAAATCTATCTGCTTGTTCAGTTGTCTGTTGTCACTAGAATCTCTGATTAAAAATAAAAAGTTCTGAATGTACTTTGTATAAGCTGTAAATAAAGCATTACTACTTTAGAAACAAAGCCTCTAGGAATATGGTTATGGTGTCTTGGTTTTTTTTGTGTGTGTTTAAGACACAGAACAATGAACAGTTCTGAGCAGAAGCCACAGGAGAGAAAAGGAAATTTATACTTAAACCTGTCAATGTCAATAATGCCAATAAATGCTTCTATCTAATGAAAAAATTTGAGGTATTTTAGTGCTATTTATATATTTTATTTCTTCCTAAAGTACAGGAATTAGTTCCTAAACCAAAAGTCTATTTACTCCCTTGGAAACACCTACAAAATAAAAGTAAAAAACTTGCTGTGATGCACCTGAAGAGAGTGATTAGTAAACATGACTACTTTTCAAAGGTGGCATCAGATTAACTTTATCCTTAAAAATAAGAAAAAGCTAGTAAAACAAAAATATTTGTAAGTTTGAATCTTTCTAAATTTGCCCATTTAATATAGCAATAGAATTTCTCACAAAATATCACTTAAATCTGAATGTAATATACATACAAATCAATTGTCACTGACCAGTTATCCACATTTTAGGCATACACACAGTTCAAGAGCGAATTCCACCATTTCATTGCATATATTGTGCAAATATTTTCTGGCTCCTCATTTCCTTATTTTCAGAATGTTAATGGACTTCATGATCAGACCAGAAATCCCCAAAACTTATTAGGGAGCACACTGTTTTCATGAATGATTTGCAATCCAATTTTATTTAGTTGAAATCCAAAAAGTTTATTTCAACATAAAGAAGTCTCGAAACTGAGTGTTGTATATTATCTGGAGTTTAATCCTACAAACACTTTACGGAAGGTCAGTATTGGCTCCCCAATCCTCCCTCCCCATCCCCTGACTTCCCCATTGTTTTTCATAATAAAACGGTAATTGCAAACGCAATGCAGTAGTCTAAGTGCAAGCCATTTTCACTATTGGAGAATTCAGAAATAAATAAGCTTAATGAAGAGCTAATTATGAAAATGTATCAACTGGAAGCAATTTTTTTTTCCTCATTTAAAAAAGTATTTACAGTTCTTAGCTTACAAACTATATGCAACCATTTTCCTAGCCGTGAGATCATAATTTAAATTACAAGTTCCATCTCCCAAAGTGAAGAGGGATGAAGGGCCCAATACAGCCGCGCGCACGGACACGTCGCACGTTCCCAAGTGGGAATGAGTGTTTCCCACTGAGCCCAGCTACTTCTAACTGGGTGCCCACCCTGGAAGTGCCAAGTCCCCTGCAAGATCAAGCCCTTGGGCCCGGATCCTGGCACTCCAAATGCCACAATCCGAAGGGAGCTGCACATCCCAGCACCTCGCAAGCAGTTCAGCCTAAGCAGACTTCAACATAATTGAAAAACATTTCTACCCACGATGTAGAAACGACGGAAACAACAAGGCTTATTTACAAGACTTGCTGAAATGAAAGGAGAATCCCAAATACAGTATTGACCTCAGACATAGAAGTAAACATTTTCTGATGAAACAGTACGATAAAATCCAGTTCAGTGAAAATCTGATATCAAAAGAGACCAATTCAAAATAAATTCACTGTGCATCAATCCCTTTGATCCTATTTATGTACATAGTGGAACTCTTCTGTAAAGAAAATTGTACCCAGTACAGAGATCTGGACCTAATACGTAAGTATTTTAACTGCTGTATTATAGGAAATACTCAGATCTGGACTATAAATGGTAAACAGATGTTAACTTCTGATGAAGTTAAGTATTTAGAAGACCAAATTTACAGTTGCGAATGCCATGCATTCAATAAAGATCTCCACTATAGCTGCTAAAATAAAATATCAAGCTCCTTTTTCTCCTTGGACTCCAAGAGTGAAAATGGCTTCCTGATCTGTATTTATTAAAATTTAAGCACCAGGGATTTAAAATAAAAAAGAACAAAAAAAACCAAAACAAACAAAAAACCCTCCAAACCAAAACAAACAAAAATAAAACCTAAACAAACAACCAAAAACCTTACTACATGGCATTATACAAACATAGGCCACTTTGCAAAGGAGACTTTTGCAAAACAACTTTTAAAAGTTAGCACTGTTTTCAGAACACAAGGCACAAAACAAAAGCAGACATCACGCCAGAACAATGAACTTCACATGAAAGCTAATAACTGACCTGTACCATCCTTAAATATCTTACATTGTTAAATAGAGAAATGAAAAAAAAAAATACAGCAGCAACATAATTGTAATTTTGACTTTAGAAACAGTGCGTAGACCCCTCCTGAGTTGTTTACTCCAACCATTTCAGAGACAGTAACTTAAAAGTTCTCAATGTTTGTTTCACAGGAAAAAGTTTTCAGTGTCTGAGAAGTTAAACCTTTGTTAGGCTTTCTTGGATTTTCGCTTGGTAAACTTGAAAAGTTAGGAGTTCTGTCCTCATCCAAGAGAAGATGCTTAAGTAAGGTTGTTCTATAATTAAGCCCACTGATGTACCTTACATAAAAACTGACCAGAAAGATCTATAGTCTAAATCTCTTCAACATTTTGTTGGGAAGCCTCTACTTTCATCTTTTTAGAAGGTGGCACTCCTTCAGAGTCCTTAACAGGGGGGGAAAGAAAAACAATCATGTTATCAGTGCACTGAATCACAGGTGCCATAAACATCAAACAAGAAGCAAGAGCAAATTCCCCCGAGTTATTGAGAAAATACAAATAGTCCCTGGATATGAGAACGACAAGTCAATTTGCTTCCTGGAATCACTCTTCTACTTCCATCCTACCTCAACTTCTTTACACTTCTCCTCATCTGCTGAAAAAGAGCTAAATTCTAGTGAATAATCTACATGCACCAGCCCGATGAACGGGGCTTCCCTTAGCTCCACATTCAAGCACACAAGTGCATGGGAATTTGTTCCAGCTGTAGCCACAGTAACCTCTACAGGACAGAACACGCAGGGTTTGGAAAGAGCAAGGGGTGCACTGGAACAAGCCAGCCATCCAGAAGGAAAACCCACGGACTGAGCAGTGCTTATTTGCAGATCCCACTGTGAAGGGAACAATTACAAGGAAATTCTCCTCCCTCCACTTTTTCAGTATTCCAGGAGGCGTAAATGTCCACTGAATTAACACCTGCTTTTCAACTGCTATATATATTTACTTTTATAGAAAGTATTTTACATCTGAACGAGTCTCTAAAGGCCTTTCCAGTAGCTTAGGTCCAAGGAATTCATTCGTAATATTAAATGTTAGCATTTACTTAGAAAATTAATACAGCCTAGTATAAGCAACCTAAAAAGTAAACTAGTCTGTTTTAGTGTTCCTGTTAAAGTTGCAAGAAATGCAAGAAGCCAACAAAATGAATCATAAGAACAGACACATACATATACATTTAATAGTTTACAGTGTCCATTTAATACTCTACCACTGCTTTATTGCTGTCATCTTAGGAAATGAGCCTGAATAGCCTCCTTAAATTTGCCTTTAAGAAAAATGTTCTCTTCCAAATTCCAAATAATTGGACTTTTGCACTCAAAAGTTACCTGAGAGTTTTTAGATGCCTCTGTAATTACATCATTTTCTCCAGAGGACTGAATTTCTGCTTTCTCTGAACTGTTCATAGAATTTTCCATTGAAGATTGTGAATTCTGTTCGTCAGAGGTATCTGAAATCACAAGAAATCATTTTAAACAAACAAATGGAAGAGCTCAGCGGGAGTTTTTAGGTTGTTTTCTCACTAGCAACATTCCCAAAATAAAATTTCCAAAGTTAGATGATAATTCACATTCGTAACAACGCTGTAAATTGGAACCAAGCTCAAACTCCAGAGCCAAAACCACAGGCTGCTGCCACTGGAGCAGAGACCTCGGCCTTCCCGCTACGGGCCGGACACAATTGCTGGGATGGGTCCCTAGAGGGAGCTCAGCTCACACGTGCCCTGGATCACAAACCATTCCAGAGCTATTTCCAAACAAGTTGCAACACAAACTTCGCAAACGGGCTGAAACTTCCTCCCAACCACAAGTAAGAGGCTGCTACGGAAATCACTGAACTGTGACAACAAACGGACCTAAAATTGTGTGGTTGAGGAAATGGAATCAAATTATCCCACCTGAAGTTCAGTCATATATTTAAAATCCACCTTCTTTCCTGTCACAACTTTGAGGCTGGCATTCACAAATTCAGCTGGCTAGCTTAACTGTGAAGGGAATATGTCTGGTGCATGCAAGCAGGGTTTTCCAGCTTGCAGTGGCTCTTACCTGCTGCCAGTTCAACTCTACCCTGTATATTTTTTTAAATCTTTTCCTTCTCTCCTCCTAAAAACACGACCTACCCTGCAGGACTCTCAGTTTGAGCACTCAATCCACTTGAAGGGAGAATAGGGGGATTCAAGCAGTCTTTACTGGTTAAATTCCATTAAGAGTTGAACACAGTATGTTGATAAAAATTCCTCCCAAAGGTCTGGTACAGAAAAGCAGTTCTACACCACCAATATAAAGCCTGGATCTCATTCTTCCCCCTCACCATAGGGGTGACGTGAGGGACCTTCCCGACACCCGCGCAGTAATGAAAGATGCACAAGGTCATTAACGCTGTCCAGCTGAATAACGTCACAATTCAAAGGGTTTCAGCAAACTTCACTTCTGGAAAACGAGGAACTTGCTAACAAATGTAAAAACACAGCATACAGCCACATTAATAAACGAGTGGGCTTTTTTTTTTTTTTTTTTGTCAATATTTCTTCCTTTTACAGTAAATAGCTCTGGAACTAATCCAGAGAACCTGGCATGACTCTCCCTGAATCTAAATTTAGTTATGAGAGCATGTGTGCTATATAATAATCTTACACAAACAGGTTCAGACAATATTAAACCTAGGAGGAAACCCTTAGACACTTCAGCACCACTGAAAAGGTCAGCTGAGACTTCCTTTTAAGGCTAGGGCCTTCTGATATATTTCAATTTGATAATTGGTTGTCAAATTTTAACCCCAATTAACAATGACCTCACATAACCATGATAAAAGGTCTAAACTTAAATTCGTTAGTGGATCTGCTAAGCCAAGAATGGCATCAGTAGGACATAATTTAATTGCTTTGCTATGGGAAGAATTCTGCAATCAAATTATTAGAATGGTGTTAAGAACATCTTTTATCTGCTATAATAGGATGAAGAAACTTATCTTCTGAAGCATATAAATACCGAGTTTGTTCCGATTACCCAAAATACCGCTCACAGAACAAGGTTTAGAATTTCTTAACCCCCATATATTTTTAATCTGTGAAGAACTGCTGTAAAATATTCTAACACCTTTAGAATATTAAGACCTAATTTAGAACTAGCTTTTGAGTAAGTAACTGCGGGGACTAAGAAGAGTAAATTAAATTGTAGTTTACACAATAAAAATCTCACCTCCATTTTTACTTTCATGCTAGGTAATGAACACTCTCTAATCTCCTAAAATAACACTTGCCAGGATTTGTGTGATTGAATAGTTACAGCAGTTATTAAAAGATTGTTATAAAAGACTGAGATTGTAATAGCTACAAAATCTCTAGGAAAAAAAAATCCCTAGAAAGACCTTGAATGTAAATCTGACCTCTCTTGCTCTACGGAACGATCACTGGGAAGCAAGAGAGGCTTGGCACATTCCAAACAACATCTCAAAATGCTGAGAATCCAAAAGCCGTTACTTTCACACCATTATTATTCAGTCTTTAAAAGGGAGAGGTAGATAAAATACATCAGAACTAAAGGGTAACTTTTTTGCTCAGCTTTGAGGACGGGCTTTCCAGCTCACCTTCGGAACCAGGCTGCTCCTTTGCTTCCGTCTGAGGTTCGTCAGACTTCACCTCAGCGCCATCCGCTTGTGTTGTCAAATTCTGTTCTGGGGCTGGACTTGAATTACTACTGTTCTCTTGTTTTATCGGAGAAGCATCAGCTATTGAGCTCTGGTTGCTGTTGTCATCTGTTAGGAAAAGAATTAAAAACAAGTCATTCTACCTTTATAAGATCTGAATATAAAGACACCTTAATTCTTTCGTATTTTATTTTTCACCTACTATGTCCACATAACACAGGCCATAGTCTCGCTTGCTGGACAGAGGAGCAAATCCAGAAGCAATTAGAACATTACTGTGTTTAATTCTTTTCTACACCACTACTGCAACGATTTCTGCCCTTTCAGCCTGTACTATAATGCAGGTGTTTTTAAGACATAATATTATGAGTTAAATTGTGTGCTAGGTATGCAAGCTGATCTACCTCACTTTGCATCTGTACAATCATTACATCCAGAGGACTACAGGAACATACAAGCTGCTCACGGGACCTTCTCTTTCCAGAGCAGTCTGAGGTCAGATCAGAAAAAGCTTATCATGAAATTTTACAGGATGACTTAAAAATACTATCGATAAGCTATATTAAAAAAAAAAAAAGTATTATATTCACTTCACAGATGGGGGAACAAGACTTAAGAAAGTTAAATAATCTGACCAAGGCAAAAGTTAAGAAGTGTGCAACACAGATCAAAAATTAATCCAGATCTGTGAATATCCTGCTCAATCCTTTAATCACAAGGCCATCCTTGCTATAAACACTGCAAAAGCCAGCGAGGCAATAAATTGCAAACAATGCTGCAACAAAAAATTTATACACCTAGAAGTGACCCTGTATAATCAGCTCAACTATTGCCACATTCTCAGTCCTATTGGCTACCCAAAAATGTAGAATTTAAAAAAAAAATTAAAAGCTGAGCTGTGAAGGCTCCTCTGAAATAAATATCATGTTAACATGCACCAGCTCACACTATTTTCTTAACGGATCTAACAGTGTCTGGCTTTGGCAAGCAAAAAATGCTTTTTCTTCTTGTTTTTTTGTTTTGTATTTTTGTTGTTGGTGGTGGTGGTGTTTTAACTGGATCATTCCAGCCATGCTGAAAACCTCCCAGCAGGAGGAAGAGGCCGCAGAACCACAGCATTTAACAACCGGTAAGACATCTACAAAACAGAAAGCCAACTGAATATCTGGTATTATTCCCACTTTGGCCCAAACATGGTCATGTCCATATATGTGATTAATGCAGAATTTGACATGATTAGCTTTTATTTTCACAGCAGTGTAACAGGGTATTTGGGGCTGACCTTCTCCCACTCACCATGCATGTCCATCATCCCTGGAGAAGAGCTGTTTTCTGGAGTGGTAACTTCCGAGCCACATTTTTCATCTTTGCCTTTTTTCTTATTCTTATTTTTCTGAGGAAAAGACATGTACCCAAACAAATGATCACCAGAAAGAAAAATATCATGCTTCAATATAAAACTCTTCCCACTCATTACTTTGTAAGCATCTCACTTAACTTTCAAGGGAGAAATAAGCCTGAGAACCGCTGCAATTATCAAGAATGCATCAGTCCCAACGATCACAGGACATTTTTGTAATTGCATTCACAATTCTAGTCACATTCTAGTCACAAAGCACTAGAATATTGAGCTTTTTATCTAGAAACTCCAGCAATGGTTAGCACTTGAGCACGGTTTTCATCTTCAAACCCCTCTGTAAAACGACAAAGCCCTCAGAGCTACCCCTCATTCTGCAAATTTGGAACCCAAGGAGCAAGGACCGAGCACCCTGGCAAAATCCAGGAGGAGCTTTTGGGAGGTGCACGTGGGTCACTGACCAACCCAAATTGCTACCAACACAAGGCCAAAGGCAGCCCTGCTACAACATCTAAAGGGAAGAATATCCCTGATCAGAGACTCAGGAAATTATCTGCATTCTGAGCTCACACTCCTGCTGCTGTATGGTATGTGTATTAATTCCCAGCTTCAAAACTTGGTGTATATTCTCTTTTCCTCATCAGGCAAGTTGTAGAAAGCACCTAAAATATGCATGAATCCACAACAGCAATAAGGACAGAGATTTAGGATTTTTAACACTAAGATGACAACTATTGACCTCTTTCTCAACGACCAAGACTGCAAAGACCTCTTCCCTACACCTAACGCTGTTTATTTGCTCAAATTAAGAGATCAATGAAGAGGAAACAGACTGGCATAAAACAAAGAGCATAAAGAAATAAGATTAAATAAAGAACCCCTACATGAACAATAGGTCATAGCATGCTCACGACCAAGACAACAGCACACACTCCAAGCAGTGAAACAAAGGCAGAGATGGTAGCACCCATCACGTGGGAGCTCTGCGTCTGCTCCGAGATGCGGCAGTTCCAATTAAGAGCTGACGTAACGGGTCAACGGGAACGTCATCTCTTCTAGTGAGCAACTTTCCCCCTCAAGATCGAAAGGCACAAGAGACCCCAAAGAAATACTGACAGAAGGACTGCAAGCAACTTCAGCTGAGGTTTAAAAAAAGTTGAGCTATCAAAGCCATGCGGGTCCCTAACAACCTTCCAAAAGTAGTAGGAGGAAAGAGCCCACCTAACTAATTCTAGTTTTGTGTTTGTTTGTTTATCTTTTAAGGGTTAAAATGGTTTAGGGATATGCAAGAGGGAAGCAGAATCTAAACCACATTCTCTGAAATGAAAGACAACTTTCATTTGAACCACTGAGCAGTAAAAAAGACACCATTCCTGTATTCTATTAAAAAGCAATTATTCTCCATCCTCTCCTGCATATGTAAATTAAATCAAGCATAAAAGGATGCCAAAAAACAAACTGCTAAGATAACCCCTACCCAATATTTATTTGTTAAATATATTCAGATTTGTTTTGATGAGAACTTGGAGGGTCTGACAACAAACCTACAACATCAGGTCTGCAGTGCTGGCAGCAGAACAGCCTCTGCTTGTGACATGCACAACGTGACTGCAGGATGTTCAAGTGAGTGGCTTTGAAGGAATGTCCTAAATTCAGCAAATCTGGGGCCTAAGCCTAAAAATGATGGCTGAAACGCTGCAATTAAAGGCTGCACATATAGGCCTTTAAATAAACTCCTGCTTCTTAAGAGAGAATCTGACTTTAGCATGGGCAGCCGTCACACTGAAAATTAATCCAAGGACCTCCCTAGGAGCGTGTTTCAAACTTCCACAGCATCCATCACGCGAGCGTGGCCCGACTGTAGGAAAATAATCTTCAGAAACCCTTGAAATAGCAACCCACAAGCATAAATATCCTAAAATCACCCAAATAGCACCTCCTTTTCCCCCTGTGCATCAAAAATAATAAAATCAAGACCAAATATTTGAGTACTAGACAGAATGAACATTTTTCTGAGAAACCAGGGAAGGCTTCCCAATCCACAAGTGATCATTTCACAGGCTTCACTGTTCAAGTTTTGAAAGCACCCAAGTGGCTCACCACAACTTCCAGAGTCAAGAAAAGGTTTGTCACCATCAAAGGCACAGAAAAAAACAAATTCTGTTTAAAATAACCCCATTCAAAAGTAGGCCCTGAATATTCTGAATAAGGCAAGTCCATGACACCAACTCTTCTGAAAACTGTTATTTTACAGATTTACTAACAGAGAAATGTTTTTTCAAATAGGGCTTACTTCACATTTCCAAAAAAGTGAAAACACAGGATAGTCCAAGAAGAGAGTATCAAACTAGTATATACCCAACTCTGTCAACAATTTACTGTGGAACCACTAATTAATATTCTCACCATAACAATATTTCTATTTTACAGTTATTCCATCAATACCTTAAGCTAAAAACAATGCACAGGTGCTGTCAACTTTGATTTTTAGGTATGCTGCTCTTGTGCCAAGTGACTGTATCATGGGAAATAAACAGTACTTCCCCAATGTACACTATGAATGCAAATACGATATATACATAAAGCATTTACCATGAGAAAACAGGCATTACAATAGAAGCATTTGCTGTACTGCTTCAATCGGACATCTTACACAATACAGATGATCTCCCAGTTCCACAGGGTTTTCCTGGCCTTACTTCAGTGTTTTGTGTCTCTGAGCAAAATACCAGTGGTGCTTCATGATGCACAGATACCAGAATGCATTCTCTGAGCAGTTTCATGGCAAACACTTTCCTCTAACTCATCAGGCAGGAAAAAAGGGAACTATGTATATGTTTGTGTATATATGCATGTATATATAGATACACACACACACACACGTGTGTGTGTGTGTGTGTTTGTGTATTATTTACATAAATACAAACACACACGTATGTATTTCCATTACTATATTGGGAAACAGTTTGAAAGTCAGTTGCAAACAAAGTACAAAAATTCCATGTTTCAAGTCCAGTGTTTAATAATTCTCTAAGAATTGATCCAACGTGACTCAGGGAAGGCTGCCACCTACTGAACCATCAACATCACTTTCTATAAACACCAGCATTTCCCCTAGAGCTCCTACATTCAAATGCTCACAAGACTGATACCAGTCTTAACTTGAAGGCTACAGAAAAACATTTTTCTTTCAATCTCGCCTAAAAATGATTCTCCGCATCCTGAAAAAGCAGGACATTGCAGGATACTTACATCGTCGACTTTAGGCTCCGTTACTGGCACCCATTTGTAAATCCTTAGGGATGTGTCGCCAACTGTCACCCACTTCTTCTCCCTGTAGAATTACAATGCGCAAGTTAAACTTCACATTCAAAATAAAGCCATCTACTATTGTAAGTTGTCAGGGATTTAAATAGACTATTAGGTAGGATGAGCTCTATTACATCGTCTTTAGTGCTGTATTGTGCAAATTGTTCTTTGCATTTCAAGAATGTGTTAGAGCACTGCTAACTTCCAGAAATGTGAGGGCTGCTACTTGTCTAGGAGTAACTGCAATAGCAGTGATGAGATCTGGATTCGAGGTACGCTTAAGAAGAACAGCTATTCAAAATGCAGATTTAATGCTTACAGCTTTCGCTCAACTTTCAAGAGAGAAGAAGAGTTTTTAGACAGACCAGTGTGTTTTGGTTGTCATGAAGCTGCTTAGTGGTATTAAGAAATCTCAAGTGCATTTTGACCATCTGAGGTTTATTTTTAGATAGAAATCTGCTGCTAGCAATCTAACATTCACTCACAGTCCTGCCAGACAGCTCTGAAATGTTAGCCTTAGAACCGAGAGCCTTCGTGGTAGCAGCA
>JAVCKT010025841.1:31791-44910 GCA_032273925.1 Rhynchotus rufescens
GTTAGCGGTTGGCGCGGGGATGGGGGGGGGGGGGCCCGGACGCCTGGGCCCTTTGTTGGTGCTGAGCCCCAGCCGAGGGTCCCCCGCCCTGGTCCCCGCATGCAGCGGTGGCGACGGGCAGCGCTGCCTTTTCCACGAGACCCCCGCTTCGGGAAACTGCGGTTTTAATAAATCCGCAACGTGCCCTGGTTTATTTTTTAGCGTGTCTGTGAGGCGTCTCATCTGCCTGAAATGCTTGCAGTAACTTCCACAGGATCAGCATGAGTCCGACTAGATGCGGATCAGTTCCAGCGTGGATAACGTAGGAGCTTTTGCACGTGGGAGTGAGCAAAAAGTGAGCAAAAACGGCACAAAAAGTCCCGTTCTCATCCAGCATCAAGTAGCCAACACGTCGCTGCGGTGCCCCTGCCCCGGCCCTGCTTGCTAACCTGCATCTGGCCCCAGATCAATTAGCTGTTTGCGCTAATTGAGCCGCCGCCGCCGCTTGCACGGTGCGCAGCAGCCACCTCTGTTTAATAACATTGCCACCGAAAGGAACGCTTCTTAAGGGCCTACATTATTATTCAAATTGATGCTGAGGATGATGTAAAGAAGGAAGCGCGTTCAACAGCTCTTCACTGAGCTTTCCGCAGCAACTCATCCCCGCTTCATTATGCTGTTTATACAAACACTGTAAAATGCTGTCCCATTGGTATTACACTCCTAATTGGAGCTACTACTTCCAGAAAGAAAAACACAAGTTGTAAAGACCAAAATGGAAGCCTGGTTTTAATTTGGAATGCAGCGTTCTCTGCCGTACTGAGAGCTGGTGGATTTATTTGTGTAATTACAAATCCGGGCTGATGCAGCCAGTCGTTCCGTATATTACACTTGTCTATGTGTAGAATCGATAACTTTTCCCTCGCTATTTTCCTGTCAGGTTTTACAAATAAATACTGCCTTAGCATAATGAAAAGAGGCTGCATCAGAGGAGCTTCGTCTGAAACACCCCGAGAGGAGCTCGAGGAAGACGCTGGCAAAGAGCAGCCCCTGCCCCTTCGCTCTGTCTGGACGTGCTGATGGCTCCGTGGCCCGTGAAACAGATGTGTTTACATCGTACTCCTCTCCCAGAACATCGTTTCAGGACAGCATCATTTCATTTAAACTGCTGTTTATTAACTACCCTTAGGTAAGAAGGTATTAGAGGCATTAGCCGTGCTGGAACAGGGGAAATACTTCCACTGGCTATCTCCAAAATCCCAATTTTCCACAGCGGGGCTACAGAGGGTGAGATAGGAGCACCACGTTTGATTTGGGAAGTAGATTTGATCCAAACGCCTTGTGGCCTGTGCTAAAACAGAAGTTAGAAAAGTGTGTGACCAGTCTAAAACTATTCAGCTTTTATGTTTTAATAAAAGCAATTAAACAAATAGAACCCAGAGATAGTTGAGAGGAGATGGCAAAGCAGGAATGAGTAGAAAAGTTTGTAGCAGCTACGATTCTGAGCCTTCAGGGATCAAAGGTTCAGGTCTTTCTTCTGTTTTCTTCTTTGGTTCAGGAATAGGCAAGCCAAGAATGTCAGCAGTGAAGATCTCTGCTGTGATTTCATCTGGAATTTCTTCTTCCAGTGCACCTGGAGAGCAGTAAAAACCACACCACAAAACACACAACAGCAACATAAGAACGGGTTTCTGTAGAGAGAGGTGTATGGGCGACAGCTAAGTAGAGAGAATGTCTTAAAGATGTACGTAGTGATCGTGAAAAGGGATTAGCTCGTTTAATACTTCGTGCATCCTTAACAGGGACAAACTGTCAAATCCGTGAGGTCGACAGCCTCACCTTGCAGTAAATATCAGCTTCAGGAAAGTCACAAAACAAACGGGACTTTTGCACCCGGGTGATTTTGCTTGGATCTAGAATCTTAAGGAATCCGAGGACTTCAGAGTGGGTTTGCAGGGCTGGGCAGCTCCCTCTGGAGATGCCCCTTCCCTGTGCACAGGTCCACTGCAATCAGCCCTGACCCGGTGCTGCTCTAAACTGGTGAGCACTGGGACGTGCACTGTATAAAAACACTCTGTTTAGCAGCTCTTCCAGTGGAAACAGGCAATGCTACTTGGATCAAACCAACACTATAATTTGCTGTGCTAGACTGGTGTAGACTGGGGCATAAATTGTATACAAATGTGGTATTATCAACAGCTCCATTATGATGGACATTACTGCCTGGATAAAATCAACACTATAATTTGCATATTCGAGGATTTCTTTTTGCCTGTGGTCTTTGGCGTGTAAACCCTCCGCTGTGTGTTTCTAATTTCAGTCCCAAGCCTGCAGATAGACAGCAATGTAATCTTGTCAGGTCGGTTACATTTCATTGCTCACTTATTTTTAGATGCACCCATGCAATTGTTGCATGGATCAAGGACAATCTATGGCTCCATGATGATTTTTTTGCAGTCCCGCCTGAATGTTTTTGACAGCTCTAGGCCTAGCAAGGTAATAGGTTTGCAATTGAAATTACTCTTGTTTGGGAATTGAAGCAATTCCACTTCTGCGTTGTGCAGAATGATAATCCTGTGTACCTGAGGTCCCGCAGGCGCCCGGTTCGGATGTTCCTCCCTCTGGATGCGTGCCCAGCAAGGTGGTCAGACAGGCTGCCAGTTCTTCCTCCGTCATGTGCTCTCCTGCACGGCAAGGAAAAACCCTTGGGTTTACGGAATCATCGACACGAAGGCTCAGACGCTGCGGCCAAGAGCAGCGCACGAGCAGAACGGGGTGGTTTTAAAAAGGATTCGGCTTCTCGGAGGCGCAGACCCACGTCACCAGGCGAGATGCGCGACCCCAACGCAGGGAAGTGTTGGTCCTAGGGAAACGGTCCGCATCTATTGCATGCATTTGGGGAAAACTACTTATCAAAGGATGAGACGCTGTTGCAAGGGGCTTTTTAGGCTGGGCTGCACGTGCCAGGGCCGGCGCTGCCGTTCCCACCGGAGCGCTCCCAACGCGGGACACGCCACGGACCCGGCAGCCCAGCGGCGGCAGCCAGCTCCACCCCAGGGAGGAAGAGGAAGGTGCCGAAAAGTCCTTGAGTATCCTGGAGTAACCTGGATGTGGCAGCTGTTCCCAGCTAACGGGCGGCTCGCGCCCTGACGCCCGAGGTTACAGGTCTGTTATGAAACTGCTCTGTCCTCTCGGATGCATCTAGTTACGGGTGTTCACCCCGTGCGTAGGAACAACTACCCTTTCTCCTGGCTGAATCCTTGCTTTCCAAGCGTCTTTGCAGCAAGGACTTTTCCCGGCTGGTGAACTGAGTGAAACCGCTTTCCCCCTTTCCTGTGTTAATGCTCAGCAGCAATAAATGCTCCTTGTTCTTACAAAAGGAGCAAGATAATACGAGTGCTTTGTTTACCTCTCTTGAGCACTGGTCATCAGCCTATTTACACAGGCCTTTACAATGTTCCCTCTGATTAAGCTAACCTAAACCATGCCTATCTTTCCAGGCTTTCACATACAAACTCAGACCAGGAATCTGGCCATTTTCATCCCTCCTTTCTTTGACTTTTATTCCCTTTCTGGGCACCGTGTGACCAAAAAGAAGTTCAGATAAGAGTGTGCTGGGAGAAGGGTGTCATTGCCAAGACCCACGCTCTTCATTCTACAGACAAGATATTTCCAAAGCAGTAAAGAAAGCGCGGCTGAGCTGGTAGATGGGATTATTCCATTGGAAATTCCAAGGCTGGTGGCTCCATGCGCCTGGCCTGGTTACCAAGCTGTAGTTCCCAAATACATGCTGCAATTGAAGAGAGAACTAATGAGCGCACAGCTAATGTTAGAAAAGAAATAACTCACCTCTGCGCTGAAGCAGCAGGAGCAAGTCTCCCCTGTCGATAACTTTTTCCCCGTTCTCATTATCATAACCAAGGACCTGAAACGCTCTCCGTATTTTTTTCATTGACAAGCCGAATGCAGGGCGATGATTTATATAAAGTTTGATAAAATCCCCTAAATTGATGTTTGTCACTTGCTTGCCAGTATCCACGTACTCGCTGAACTTGACTTCATTTATCATTTCCTCAATCTAGAGATGAAGGCAAGAAAGACCATTACAAATTACGCCGTTGAGGAGCGTGAACCGGTTCCTGGTCTCGGGAAGCGGAGGCAGCTCCGGGTGTTGGCACCACGGATGTCACTGCTGCAACCCAGCAATGAGCTGGCACTCACGGTGGCCTCTCAAGCGCCCCTGTTGTTACGACAGTGTGACAGTGCCAGGTAAAGGTGAGGGCAGTAGGTACTTAATCATGCTGGATTTCCTGCGTTTGCTTGCGAAACAGCTCTCAGCAGAGCCAGCGGAGTTTCTCTAGGTTTAGGTGAGCACCGCTGAGCGTGCAGGTTCTGAGAAAAGCTGTGTTTAATGCCCACGGTGCATTTCCCGCAGCATTCCGCATGGACTCCCTCTCAGGTTCATGTCTTGGCCGCCCGGGGATCTGTTGCTGCTGGGAGATGGGGAAGGCAGCCGGGCGGCGAAGGCGCTCGGCGTTCCGCTCCCGTTCGCTCTTTCACGGAGCAAACAAGCCCTGCCTGCAGCCGGGGGTGCGCGGGGGCAGCTCCCGCTCCCGGGGCTCGCGGACGCGGGGCAGCGAAGGCCGGGATCGCGGCCGGTGCCGGCGCGTGCCGCGCATGCCGCTGGTGCCCGCCGAGCGGAGCTGACGCAAGCGCTCCCCGGGGACGGCTCCGCATCCAGCCCGCGGCCTTTGTGCTCCTGTCACAAGTTTTTCCAGTGAATGGAGCCCGGGGAAGATGGAAATCTTACCCTTAGATTTTTTTTTTCCTGTAGCAAATGTCACGCCAAGCAAGAACAGTCAATTTTGCTCAGCTCTAGCTGATCTGGGATTAGGTTTTCTATCAGCCCTGCTGAACTACATAAGAAAAACAGGAATTCCCCATGGCTTTGTCAGGCAGCTCAAGCTGCTCTTTCTCCCTCCTGATTTTCTTTTATTAAAACACTCTGAAGAGACAGATGAACTTTGTGTGCTTGAACACTGCCCTGCTCTGCAAAGCAGACTGGAGGGTAGCTACGTTCACAGCAGCCTAGCACCTCTGTTCCTTTGCATAAAATACTTGATTTTATTTTTTTTTTCCTTTTTTTTTGGTTAAATTACTCTTCCAGAGACACTTCCCTGCAACAACATCCAAGGCAAAGCGGTCGTGGCCGCTCCTGCCTGGGTGCAGGAGCTGCAAAGAAGCTCTGGTAGGTGGAGCGGGTCCTGCCTCCCATCTGCTGCCTTGTCTGGCCGGGCAGATGGGGTGGCACCGATCCAAGCAGCCTCTCAGGGGCACCCAGGGCTCCCCAGCCACCAGCAGGGACGAGCGGAGCCTTCCCCATGGAAAGGTGAAGGGAACAGCACCATGAGCAGCTTCCCTTGGGAAAACCGCTCTTGTGCTGAAGGCCAGGAGCTGGTGCAGGGACGTTGTTATTTAAATCACCTGGCATCAGATTTGGTAATTTTTTTTCTCTCTCTCTCTATATATATGCTTTAATTATCCTTCTGCCAGGTTGCAACACTGCACAGGAGGCGTGTGCAAGTGCAAACTGCCTTGGGGATACGGTGACACAAAGGGTGAAGCAGCACCCTTATTAGATCAGTTGTCTTTGCTGCAAAATTTGAAGCGAAAAAGCTCTTGAGAAATGTTTGATAGGAAGCTCCACTGCTGCAACCTGAAAGCTCAGGCAGAGCTGCTGCGGAATTATCGGTTATGAAAGAGCTTTAATTCCATGGGAATAGAAGCCGCCGTCTCCATTTCAAGTCACTCTTTCATCAGTACAAGACAGATCAAGAGGACGAGGCCCTGATACACCCAAAAAAGCACTGCACGGAGCTAGTCATTCCCACCACCTTTGGTGTCCTGTGTTGCTCAACACGTGTAGGAAGCTTTGGCTAAGTCTCCATCCAGGCCCAGGCAGATTTCCTGCACCTGAGGTCTCAGCCCACGGCCCACCCAGCACATGGTGCTGGGAAAGAAGCTGGGACCTTACTGGAAGTCACGGAGACTCCTCAAACATCCAGCTCTCAAACCCCAGGTTCATCCCGACACCCATCCAGCTCTCCAGCGAGGGATCGTGACTTCATCAGAAACCCACTACCACACTCTGATCACTCCTAATTCACTCAGACCAGGTAAAATACATTTAAAACCAGCACAAATATCCTCTGGACTCATCTAGCATGACAGTGGTCAGGATCTGTCCCGCAGGACACTTGCTACCAGCATTCTCACCCTTTCTTTTCATAACAACAACAGTAAAAAGCAACCCACTGACCTTCTCCTCCGAGGGATAAAATCCCATTGCTCTCATCACAGAAGGAATTTCCTCCAGGGGGATGTGCGTGGACACCTGCCTGGTCTCCATCGTATCGATCCCGTGGCTGCGCAGCTGCGCGTAGTAAAAATAGTCCTCGAGCTCCTGCAAGGGATTCAGACGGGACACGGCCAAGCTCAGCCACCAACGGGGCAGCAGGAAAGGCTTCTTTAAAGAGTTAGTAACAGACCTGCCGAGGAGAATATTGTTAAGGGCGACCTGGACCAAAATAAAGGAATGTCAGGCCTGTGTAAATGAATCTAAAACTCCAACCAGGTGTTGCTGGTGATTACCCTGAAGAAGTCGCCGTCTCTGCCGCCATCCAGCAGGTTGTAGAAGGGCTCCAGGTCCTGCCCGCCCAGGGGAACGGCGGCATCCAGAGCCCTGCAGCGCACGGGAAGGGAGGCACGGGACGGGTCAGGCCGGGGGAGATCCCACCTTTCCCCTTCGAGTCCCCGTTTGGAGGCTTTTCCAATGACTATATAAAATCCCGGCGCGCTGCGCCGTGCGCGGCTCCGCTCCAGGCCGGGGCTGCCGCCGCGCGGTGTTTCCGACGCAGGTTTTCCATACAATAGAGCAGTGTGGGATCTGCTCCTCAATGGGGCCCTTGTTGGCGGGCGGAATGAGTGCAGGGCCGGCGGCCGGGAGCTTTTCCGTGGCCTTGAGCCCTGCGACACCTCGCTGCTCTTAGTCCCATCTCCCATGCAGCTGGGGCCCAAAGAGCCAGCGGGTTTGTGCACGGAAAAAGGGACTGCAGCCACTGCCACTGGCCCCGTGGCCACCAGCACGGCCGCACCTCGGTGTGCGGCTCGGGAGCGCCGCTTCCACAAGCTTCGCTCTCTTCGTTTCTTTCATAATTAAGTTATTTGGGCATTAAACACAGTGGCGATGCGCGAGATGCCAGAAGCAGCCATAAAATGATAATTAGCTCATCGAGAGCCTCACTCCAAAAACAAATTACATAGGAATTCAATGTTGCCTGGATTCTGGCCAAGCATTATAGAGAGGGATCATTTACATTCTGTTGCTTTCCTTAAAATGTCGCTTATTCTGACCCCTGGCTGCTTAAGCCACACAAAATGGGGAAGAAAACAAACAATCCCATTGCCCTCCCACCCCGTTTCCTTTGGGCTGGTGCACGAAGGTGCGCTGGCCCAGCAGCCCTTCGGCTCTGCTATGAGTGCCCAGGCCGGCCACAGAGCTCTGGAGCATCTGAGACACGGTCACTTTGTACGGGGAGACGAGGCTGGGCTCTGCATCCATGGACATCCCAGAAGGGGCAGGAGGGACCTGGCTATGGAGTTGGTCACTGATGCTCGCTTGTGAACGTGGCTGCCTGTTTTTCCATGTTCCTTTCCCCATTTGAGCAAAGCTTAGCGCGTTGCAGTGACTTGTCTCCATCCCTCACACCCAGGGCTTGCAGCAAGCGCTGCCCTATCCCACGGGGGGACAGATTTCTGCAGCAGCCGCTTCCACGTGGTCTCATCCCGCGGCCAGCGCTGCTCTTCCATGAGCTGACAGCCCGAGCTGCCCCATCCCGCTGGCCTTGTGGGATGCAGGACATGGACCATTGCCCAGGCTGGACGGGCCCCTGCGCCGGGGCCGGCTCCGCGCCGCGGCACTCACGGCAGGTTGACCTCCCACACCATGACCGTGCGGTCGTCGCCGCCGGCCGTGAAGACGTAGCGCCCGTCGCAGGAGGCGGCGAGGTCGGCCACGCCGTCCGGGTGGCAGATGAAAGCCGAGGACTTGTGGGGGTTACCGTCCGCAGGCAAAACCTGCACGCCGACCTGCGAGCGAACGGGGATGCGGCGAGCGCTGCGGCTCCTTTCCCAGCTCCCCCGACCAGAGCATCCCGCAGACCCTGCCCCGAGGGCTGGGAATGCGGGAGCCTTCCCGCAGGCAGTGGCTGTTGAGCTGAGCGGCCGTGGTGCGGGAGCAGGAGCATCCAGCACTGCTGATGTCCCGCACCTCCAGCGCAAGCGCGTGGGACTGCGCACCTTGTCCTTGGTAATGTAAGCCAGGTAGCGCTTCTGCGGGTCCGCCAGGCTTGTTGTCGGGAGGATTTGCATCTTCTCCAGAGGGGAGCCATAGGTTGGTCCCAAAAGGGTCTTTCTAAAAGGCAAACACATCGTTTTCCCCTCTGGGCTGATGTTGAGCACGACAAGGGCTGGCTAATCCCACATGCTGGTGAGCAGCACAAGGAAGGCAAGGATGGAGCTCCATCAGCACTGCTGGTGGACAAACGTGTTCCCAAAGAGGAGCAGGACAGGCATTAGGAAGAGGAAAATCCAAACCCAGTGTGGGGCTCGCTGGCCCTGCGAGGGCCGAGCCCCTCCGCTACCTGCACATCTTGGTGGTGGTGTTGTAGAGCTTCATCTTGTAGCAGCTGTTGGCGGTGAGGATGAAGGACTCGGTGCCGAGCTGCGGGTACCAGGCCAAGCAGAGCGGCACGGCCGCCTGCTCCACGCGGTCCCGCCGCAGCACGGCCAGGCGGCCCTTGCTGCTGCTGCCCAGGTCGTATTCAACCTGCGGGGAAGGCAAGGAAACGCAGCGGCTCCTTCAGGCTCCGCCGGCAAACGGCACTGACCGCATCCAGCGGCCAGGATCCGGCTCCGGGGTGAGCACTGAGGGTCACCCGTGAGCCCAGCACAACAGAGACCCGGGTGAGAATAGAGCCCGTGTGACGGAGCTGGTGGGGATTAAGGAGAGGGAGAGGTGGACACGGAGTCTCCCTCGATGCCTTTGGAAAGATCCCATTTTTCCCAGCGGGTTTCCGTGCCGTTTTCCCTCACCAGCTGCCTGTCCTCGGCGAGGCTCAGCAGCCGGGGCTCGTCGCCGTCCAGCTGCACGCCGAAGAGGAGGCTGCGGATGCGCCGCGAGTGTGCGTGCAGCCCGGCCAGGTGCTCCCAGCACCGCTGCCCCGAGCGCGGCACCGCTCTGTAGACCGTCACCGCCAGCTGGCCGTCCTGCCACGAGGGCACGGCGGCTCAGAGCTGCCGCCCCGCGTGTCCCCTGCCCGGCGGCGCAGGAGAAACCGACTCACCGCGGTGGCCAGGTACTCGCAATCGTGCGAGAAGCTCACGTGAGTCACGGGGCCGTGCGAGAACCTGAACTCCTTGCAGACGGAACGCAGGGAAATAGCGTCGAGGACGTGGAGGCTGCCGTCGGTAAAGCCGGCTGCCAGGAGGTCACCTGAGAAGCAACTGGCAGGCGGTGGCACCGCGGCCAAGGCACCAGGCACCGGGGCCAGCGCCAGCCCTGGGCACCTCCGGGGCTGTAGCACAGGCTCTGGATGCTGCCCTCGACGAACACCCTGCTAACGAGGCCCGTGCGCCGCTCGTGGTCCCACAGCCTCAGCAGCCCGCAGTGGCTCCCCAGCGCCACGAGCGCCTGCCCGGGGTGACACGCGATGGCCGTCACGGCCCGCTTGGGCTCCTCCAGGAGTTTCTCGTATTTCGTCCCATCTGTTGCAACGTGGAACACTGTTGCGTCAGCAGTCGAAAGGATAAAGTCCCTGTTTAGTGTGAAAAGAACAAAATTTGATCAGTCAGACTAGCTTGTCTCCCTCCACGCTGTCCAGCACCTTGTTCTCCTGGCGGCAGCTGAGCTGGGCCATGGTCGGGATTTTGCAGTTTGCAACACACAGTACGCAGACACTTCCGAGCAGGAAGGCAGGTGGCACTTTGTATTCCCGACCTGGTAAATCTGCGCTTAAAGACGCTGGAGCTGGTTACATTTTCTGCTCGAGTAGGCAAGCCAGAAGACAAGCGACATCTGGGTAGGATTTGCCATCTGCAAGTCCCCGGGGTGCGAGATGGCTCAATGGGCAATTGAGGGCGGCTCTGAATAGCCCTTTCACACTCTGCACGCTGCCTTTGTCAGCGGCCACATGTTGGTGGCCGCGCGGGACGGCCGGGGTGAGCGCAGAGCCGAGACCCCGGCGCCGCCGGAGCAGCTGCCCTGGCACCCAAACTCTGCACATTGCACTACAGACGTGTTTGATCGGCCACCAGCCCGAGGATGCCGACCCCGGGCACAACTAGAGGAGAGCACAGACCTAAACGCAGGAGCTGCCGACGTGCAGAGCCACGGGCAGGGCTGATGGGGAGATGGGGCCTCCTTTGCCCCGAGAGAGCCTCATGGACCGAATCCTCAGCCAGGGCTTGGACCTGCTCCCTCAGCCCAGCCTGGGGGGCACCAGCAACCAAGGAAATACTCGTGGGGGTTGCAGACTTGCAGAGCAGTGCTAGGACTTCTGGTGCTCATGGGGAGAGCGTTTGAAAGAGCTGCTCTTGTAAGGGTGGTCCCCACAAGCCTGGTGACCGGTGTGCGTCCCGGCTAGCAACCAGTTCCTGTGGTCCTGGCCCATGCAAGCAAGGATGCTGAGCCCGAGAGGAGCAGCCTCTTGGCTTCCCCACTGCTTTTCTGCCCGTTTTTCTTCCCAGAAGGGCTGTAAGCAGCAGAAGCTCCAGCAGTGATGCAGGAGGCATGAGAAGGCTGCAGCTGATGGGGAGCCACAAAACACACGCTGGGAGAAGCTGCTTCCTGAGGCCACACCAGGCTGCAGAGGAACCTGGGGCAGCTCCGTACGCACCGGGATAAGGAACTCAGCTTGGAATATCCCAGCACCGGTGCTGTTCTGGACAGGGCTCCATCCCATCATCCCAAACTGAGCCTGATGCTGCCGCATCCCCTGATGTCCCACCAGGGACAGAGTTAAAACCTGCTCCAGCCCAGGGGGGTCCCGCTCAGCTGGAGGCTTCGGCGGCTCTGAAGCGGGGAACGGGGCACCCACCTGACGACCAAGGGCTGCCCGCCCAGGGTGCAGGAGCTGGCGGGGTCTGCGGCAGCGCCGGGGGGCGATTTGGAGAAGGAGATGGAGCGGATGGGCCCCACGTGCGGGTGGCTGTACCAGTTCACCAGCTGCAGCTGCCCGTCGTAGAACTTGACGGTGCCTTTGACGTCGCACGTTACAAAATAGCTGGAAGGAAGGGGGAAAGCTGCGGCATGGGAAAGCGCTGGAGGGCAGCTGGCCTGTCCCCGTGAGCCATGAGGTCCCTAAACCACCCATTGCTGGGTGAACAACAGCGTGGGAGGACTTAAACCTCACCTGTCGGACACGGTGAGCACGGTGATGCCGTCCTTCTGCATGGGCACCAGCTTGATGGCCTTCATGGTGTGGGGCTTGGGCGGTGGCTCCCGGGGCAGGGGACGGGGCCGCACCGTGTCCCACAGCACCAGCTTCCCCGCCGAGGTGCCCGTCAGCGCTTGCGAGTTGTTGAAATGGAAAACGGACTGGCTGAAGTGCCCCACCGCTTTGCCGAAGGTCTGCGGAGGAGCCAGCGGAGAGGCCGGTCGGGGCTGTTCCCGTGCCCAGCGTCACCCTTGGTGACACCTTTCCCTGCGGTCACCATGCGGGGAGAGCGGAAGGGCGCCGGGAGGGGACGCAGCAGCGGATGCTCTTGCAGGGGGCACCGGGACGTCCCTTGGGTCCCTGCGGCCGCCACTCACCCTGTCGGTCAAAGGCGGCGCGCCGAACTGCAGCGCGGCGTCGCTCTGCGGGGGAAGCAGCCCGCCTGGCCACGGCCCTTCCTCGCCGTGCCCGGTGTCCCCGGGCAGCCATCGCCAGCCCGAGCACCACAGGAGCCAAGCACCGAGACGGCGCCACCGGCGGCAGCGCCAGCAACGCAGCACCCCGCTGCCCTGCGCCGCTACTTACCCACAGGTAAAATATCACCTGGCTCTTGCTGTTGCTGACAAACTCAGCGGCGTTCTGGGGGTTAAACACGACGAAATCCTGGAAGGGAGAGGCAGGGCTGGCGCGGGGCCCCGGGGAGCGGCGGGCGCCCGCGCGGCACCGCTCACCTGGCGCCCGGCGGCGGGCGGCAGCTCCGCGCTGCACACGGGCAACTCTGCGGGGCACGTCCACCTCCACACGCAGACCCTCTGCCAGGGAACAGGAGAGCCAGCTGCCTTCGGGAACGCCGAGGCAGCCCCAGAGTCCCAGCAGTAGCGGGCGCCGAGGGCAGGGGCTTGGTTGCAATAAATGGGACTGGGAAGATCTTGTGTTAAAATGCATTGGGGCCAAAAATTTTCATGTCAAGCATAGATGCCCTTGCGCCTGGTGCCACCTCGCCCCGCTGTTCCCATGTGACCCCGCTCAGCTGCACTAGCCAAGGCTTTGGGCACGATGGATCACTCAGGGCAGCAAAAAGGGAAGTTCTCCGCTCACCTGGACCGCACCAGCGCCGATGGTGACCAAGTACTTGGCATCGTGCGAGATGGCGATGGCCGCGACGCCGTCGGCCGGGTGGCTGTCGAAGATGGTGCGCACGGGGATCCTGCGGGACAGCAGCCCCCTCGCTGCGCCTCCTCCGGAGAAAGAAATCCGGGAAGCGGAGCGGCCGCCGCGCTCACCCCGAGTACGAGTCCCACACGATGACGAGCGCGTCCGGTCCCCCGTCGGCTGTGGCCACCCAGCGCCGGTCCTCGCTCACGCACAGGCACGAGATGACGTTGCTGTGACCCTGGGGAGCAGAGGGCTCACGTGGCGCTCCGGCCGTGCCGCATCCCGGCTCCTCGTCGCGTCCCAACGCCGCGCCGCATCCCGGCGCTCCGCACCTGCAGATGCGCCTGCCGCCGGGCGCGCACGTCGTGCAGGACCAGCGTGTGCGCGGCCGCGTAGAGCAGCAGCGGGGCGCCGTCGGCGGCGCCGTGCACGGGCAGCCCGCTGTGGTAGCCCAGCACCCAGGCGAGGCGCTGCGGGAGGAGCCGCGTGG
>JAVCKT010025846.1:0-37676 GCA_032273925.1 Rhynchotus rufescens
AGGAAAAAAAAAATAAGGAAAGGGTCTGCCGCATGGTACGGTGCCACTTCCCTCTGCTTTTGCCAGCTTGAAAAGTAGGAAACCAAAATTCCCTTCCAGGAGCGTGTCTCTCTTTCCTTGACGAACTGTCCCTTGTGTTGCACAAAAAAATTCAGTCTCTCTTTGTTGTTTTTTTTGTTAAACACAAGCATCCTCCTTCCCGTTCACCTGCCATTTCCATTCTGTCTCCATCGTCGCGAGTTGGTTGTTTTTTGGGTTGTTTTTTTTTTTTTTAAAACCTTCCTCCCCCCAACATCCACTAAGACCTGCCTCCGAGTTCTTGCATAGTTGAAGTATATTTGCCATACTTAGCTTTCTGAGAGTGAATTTCTGACTGTGACAAGAGTATGAGTTGTAACCATGTTAACAAATAACCAGAGTGGTTCTAGAAACCATTTTTATAAAGTCTACCTATGTTAAGAATTTAATATTGGTGTACATTTATATTAACAGAATATTTACAGTTTGTTTTCTTTGTTTTTTTTCTTTTGTTTAAAACAAGAAGTCAAAAAAAATTCCTCTTAAATTTCTGCATAATATAATAAGGCAAAAAACAAACAGTTTTGTACATTATTATTATTATTAATATTTTAATATATATCTGTAACTTCGGTTCCAAAGTACCAAGGTAAGTGATCAATTGGCCTCAGAAGGGAACCTCACAGTGGACTGTAAAACTACAGTATTTCCATAAATAATACTTTTAAGAAACCCTGGGTATTTTTTCTTAAGGATCTGAGGCCTTTTAAATGCAAATTTAACTAAAAACAAAAGCAAAATTTCTTCTTTTTTAAGTGAATAAAGAGCACAAAATTAAAAAAAATACAAATCCATTAAAAATGTTTCTCACATTTGGGAAAAAATGTACAAACTTGATATTCTTAACTCATTTTTTTTTTTTAGCACAGAAACAAAAAAACAAAACCAAAAATCAATACCTATATATTAAATTCCCCTTCTCAGCAACCTTCTTGTTGGAAAGTCTGCATCCCCGACCCCATTATTTATGGAAATGTGCTTAACTTCTACAAATTTTACATTAAAAAAAAAAAGTTTACAGCAGTGCATTTTGTAAAAGGTTTTTTTTTGTTTTTTGTTTTTTTTTTCCTGTTTGTGGGTTTTTTTTTTTTTTTTTTTTGATGTTGCTGTTTCGTTGGTCTGTTTTATGTACAGGCGAGTTGAAAATTCGGTGCTGGGGACTATCGTGCCTCTACTTCTTTGGGGTTCCTAGAGGGGGAATAGTCCCTGGACTCTGAGTTTGTGAGCGGGGTAGTCCTGCGAGGGGAGGCAGGTCTGGTGCTGCTCGCTGGTACGAGGGGCGGAGGGGCGCTGAGCGCGGCCGTCGGCGGGTTCCTGTTCAAGATCCCGTTGTGCATGGCAGTGGATGGGCTCAGTCTGGGGTAATGCATCCCGCTGAGGTGCGGCATGAAGGATGGCACGTGGGCCAGGTGGCTTTCGATGGGGGACGAGTGCAAGTGGTGCATTCGGGCACGCTCCAGTTCCTCCCGTAAGTGCAAGCGCTCTCTTTCCTCCACTTGCCGCAACCGCTCCTGCTCCCGGCGCGCCTCCAGAAGGTTCTCGTGGTTATAGTCGTGCGGCTCCCTGTCTCTATACGAACGCTCGTGGTCATAAAACCCAGAGGTGGTAGGGAACCTATGGATAGGATCTGTCCGGAGCTGGAAGTCCATTCGACGGTGCAGGTCCAAGCTCCGGTAGGCATCTCGCAACGGGTCCCTCATCGGATCCCAAGAAAATCCAGGGTGTGGCAGCCTCTCTCTTCCCGACAGAGGATTCATGCCTATGAGCGGGGTCATCATCCTGCTGCGGTCCAGCACATTCATGTTGTTCATCTGGTGAACGCTGCCCATGGAGATAGGCATGGAGGCAGCCATCGAGTGAGGCAACGATAATCCATGCAAAGTAGGTGGTGGGGGATGTTCCACGGATCGGGAGTGCTGGGAAGGTTCAGACCCTACCACTAGTACATCACTGTCTTCCTTCCTCTCCTCTTTGACTTTGATGTCATTCTTAATCTTCTGGAGGTCACTGGGAAGCTCTGTCTTTCTCTCCATTTCCTTGCTCATGAGATTGGTGAGCTTCAAGCTCTCGCTTAGTGCAGGTTTGCTGTATGGGGATACAGACTGGATTACTGGCTTTGTGTTGTCCTCAGAGGGTCTCTTATCATGGCTTGGAGTTTCCTTCACTGGTGAACGGCTCTCCTTAATCTTGTGTTCTGCTACGGGTGGCTCTCGCAGGCGGTCCCCGTGCTCTCTCTCTGGCTCTTTGGACCTCTCCCTTTCCCCAAGGCTAACCTGCCTGATGGGATCGCTGGAGGTTTGGCTGTTGCTGCGGATGAGATTGCTGATCTGATGCGTCACTGGGGCTGAGGCCGGCGAGGATCTGTTTGAATGTCTGCTTTTATCCAAGAGGTCTCTGCATAAAGACAGAAGATATTTTCTTGTTTGGTGTGAATAAACATGCACGCAGCACAGAGCCTGCTCAGAAAATAGTCTGAAAAGCTCTGCTAGCATCAGCCACAGTGGTGATAATACAGTAAAGAAATGCCCTGCCTGCCTTTAAGGTTCTGAAAAAATGTTAAGTGTCCACAAGATGGGGAATAAATTTGGGAAAGCCATGAAAGAACAGAACATTCTCACCTCTGGAGAAAGACCAGCTCAGTGAGAAATGTAGGGCAAGGAGGAGAGTTTAAAAAAAGATCATTTTGGGGAACTTGACATATATCTGTTCTGCTGCCAATGGTTTTCTTGGCTATAACATTCTCAACCCAGGCTCCTTTCCTAAAGCAGACTTCAGTTACTGCTGCCTGGGTGTGACAAGGATGCAGGCACACAAATCAGAACGGTTCTGGAAGCCAACAGCAATGTATGCAGGTCTTCCATGAGACAGTCTCACTGCCTATAGCAGCCATAGCATAACACTTATTGTCCTACGCAGCTGCAGGAGGGTTTGTTACGGTCAGTTTTGGCAGCTAAGCCAGACGCAGAAGGAGGAAAATCCCTGGACAGGCCATAAAACTGAGTGATTGGTCTTAGTTTCAAGAGGGGCTGCTCTGTGGAACAAGGGCTTGGATGACAGTGTCCACTGTTTAAAATGATAGGCATGAAACAGAAGTCTGAGTTTCTATCTGCATCTCTCTCTGTGGGCAAGTCTATTAGACTCAGTTACTCCCACCTCTTTCAAAGGGGAACAAATAACACTCTTTAAAAGCACTTTGCAGGCTCTTAAGTTAGAGATACTTTAAATGCCAAGTACGATGGCTGATTGAGAGAACTGTACTATTCAGCTGAGAAACTCTTTGATATTCGAGTTTTATGCTGGGTTTTCTTTTGAGAGCCAAAATATCACAGTGCTGAAAAACAGAAGTGCTTTGGGCAGTTTTGTGAGTATTTATTCCTTACAATCACATTTACCAACACAGACTTCTCTAATGGTGGAAGTCCTGACTGTTGGTAGTTTGTTAAAACCACGTCTAAACAGGAATGCTGGGGACAGTTTAAGCTGAATTAATAAATATGTAATAGAGATGTAAACCCCTGCGTGAACACCTGTGACAGTGAAATAGCCTAGGTTTGCAAATCAATTAAGCTAAAGCCAACAACTGAAGTTGCTATCCAAATGACAATCCATACTAAGGTATCATATAATTTAACATTTATAGAAAGAGAATTTTTGGTCTATGGCTTCTATGTCTTATTGTTCACAGGCAGGGCCTAAATAGCTCATTAAAACACTCTAGGCAAACTATGAAATGCCCATCACTAGTCAAACACACATTTAAGTCTTGCAGGCTGTTATTGCCTACAAAGAAGTACCCTGTTGGAGACAACCAGACTCTGAAATATAAAGAGCTATACAGCTTGCAAATCATATAGCTGGAAACTAATGAAGTACCTATAGCCCAGGTGATACAGTTCTGCCATCATTAATAAGGGTTTGTCTGCACTTACACTTTTGAAATCAAGTTCATCAATGGATTCATGCTCGGTGATGCAGACAGAGGAATTTGCATTTTTACCTCATTATTGTCCAGCTAACATTTGATTTCATAGGAGTATCTGTACCTTACTGGGAATGGTGACTGTCTGCAAAGGACCTGTCACAATTTCACCTTCACAATTTTGGAATATTTGGCACTTGTAAAGGAGGCTGCTGAGAACATCCAAGAATACTCTGAAAACTTAGTGACAAGCCATTTCCTTGGCCTGCTGCTTTTCCTCAGCTTATTAGCAGGGACTGAAGAACAGGCTTACAATATTTCCAGAGAGGAGGAATTCTAAACGGCAGGGTTTGCTTTTGGTACCAATCCCTGTGCTTATCTGAGGGACATGCATGCCTGCTACTTCAAAGGGAAACAGTGCTTTTCTTTGAAGATGATTTTAGTAGCAGAACTAAAGGTGAAAGAGAAGTTGGAAAATATACAGAGGAAAAAGAGGTCTAGAGGAGACTGCTCAGGGCACGTGGCACTTACCGTTCTTTGTCTCTGTCATCTTTACTCAGAGAGAGATCCCTCTTCTCAGGCTCGCGCTCCCGCTCTCTGTCTCTGTCGTGGTTTGTCACTGAGGAGCTCCGCTCCGAATCTGTTGGCTTGGGCCACTGTGGTGGTGTTGGGAAGGATGGTGGGGTCCGATGGAGTCTATTCCATGGCTCATGGGGATTATTAAAATTCTGCAGGTTTGGGCCATCTTTGTGAGTAAAAATGTTGTTGTGAGCTAGAATAACGGGGGAAGGAAGCATTAAAAATAACGCAAACCACACAATTCCATTTATATTTTGCACTATGCTAATTACAACCAGAATTGCCCTTTCGAGACTTTAAGATGAAGCTAATGGTGTGGGGGAGCTGCTAGCAGGTGGCAAGAGACACCTCCAACACTGGCTGAAAGATCCACCAGCTCTTTTTAAGACTACTCGCGGAGGAAGCTTTAAGTACACGGCTATGTAACTCAAGAGATGACTAAAAACACCCAGCTTCTCTTGTCCCCCCACCCCAAAAAGGGTTCCAGCACAAAAGCAATGCTCTTCCTCAACTCCCCTCACTGGCAGAAACTTGAGCGGTTGTAGGTTGAAGCTGAAACAATCAGCTGCCTGCAGCTGAACTTTAAGGGATGCTTTTGTTAAAGAAATCAGACCATTTGGTGGTACGAATGTGCGTGTGTATAAAAAGCAGAGCTTGGCTGTAGGCTTTTTAGAACAGTCACTTGATTCTCCTCCATCAATTTTCAACTGATTCCTGTTGCACCACGGGATGCAAGAGCACGCTCTCTTACTTGTGGCTCTCGAGCATGCCTTGCCTACAAGTAATGTGTTTTTAAAGTAAATCATTTTAGACAGGTAATTTAAACTTCAGACAATGGTTACAGAGAAAGTCTACACAGTGATTTAAGAGAAATATCAATAGCTGTTCCACTGTGTATCTTCGCTGTTGAAGGCTGCTACTTCACATGCCCATAGGGTAGCAGAGCGCAGAGTCTCCCAGCTCCAGCACCTCTAGGAACACACAAGGTAACAGTCTCCAGCAGTGAAGAGCCACAGAGCACGGCTATCGATACGTGTGACATGCAGAAAAGCTCCCACCGCAGAGACCTGGAAATCTTAGGTGCAGTGTTTTCAGATAGGAGAATGGAGGTTAGGAAACAAACTTCTTGAAAAACTACCACCAGCTGCTGTAAATATTAGCATGTGGCTTTTCTGGAAGGGATGTTTGTCTGCAGTAACCCAGCCAGTACTTACTCAGAGCATGACTGCCTAATCCTCCAAAGGCATTGCTGCCTAAGTTCCCAAGGCCGCTGAAGGTGCTTGACCTGCTAAATGGATCTGGAAAGGCAAACAGGGATTTAGCAGGCATTTAGCCAAGAATGTTGGAGAATGAAACGCACCCCTCCCCTTCTTAACAGTCTGAATCCAAGTAGGATTAGGCCAGACTTTAAGCTGATCCTTCTCATTGCAAGGTTCTTTGCACAGAAAATTCCCAGCATGTTAAAATGGAGAAGGGATTCAGTGCTCACTCTGCAAACAGGTGCTGTAATAAACTTTTGTATGCCAGTCAGAGGGGAGCTAGAAATTAAGGTCTAATAGCTGAAATTAAGGTGGCTGCTGCTGAACTATAACTCTTATTCCTCATCAGGAGTAGCAACAGTAGAAGCATTGCAATTGCCTTGAACAAACCACCTCAGCAGGGTCCTTGGTCAGCATATTGAGGGAATATATCGTTTCATGGTTGTTTTTGTGTACAACTTTCTGCCCTCCGTATAATGGTAGGTCAAGATAGTCCAAAAGTAATTGCTATGGACATACATCCTAGAAACACCAACTGTCCTGTGGGCCTATTTGTGCTGAAATCTTCTCCCACAATAGCTTATGGTGGAGAAAATGATAGCTTATCATTTAGGTGGAGGAAATGATAGTGTGATCTTAGCTGCTACGACAAGGAGATGGGAGGTCTGTATCCTTTGAGGCAGAATAGGAATCTTAGCCTTTCTGGCTTGACCATTACGAATCGCCCTCTTTCCTAGCAGCAATGGAGTTTCCTAATTCTGCTGCATCCCCTTGGGATGTAGAGATCTGTTGGGAGATGTGCTGGGAAAGGTGGTGTGGGTGGGAGAGCTTCCCAGTTAGCTTCTGGATCCTGGGACAGTTGAAGCCTTTTTTTCTGCTAGAGCTAGAGTGCCTCAGGCAGAACTGAGCCGGAGAGCCAGGACGGCACCAGAGGTATAAAGGTGAAGGCAGCGTTTCCTTCCACTTACCTGCCAAGTGGTTAGTAGGCAGGAAACTGCTGTGATGAGGTGAAGGACCAAACGGGGTGGTGGCTGGATGTGTCGCACCTGGGAGAACAAGTTCCCCTGTTAGTTCAGTTACAGGTAACTGGCTGATACACAAAGGTCTTATCAGCAAATTCAAGAACTGCATACAAAGGCAGAGGACAGACTGAAGCATAGCAAAGGAGGGAGAAAAGCCCAACCTCAGCTCAATGAGCTACAGGTAGAATTTCTCTAAATGCTCTTTAAAGTAGTTTGCAGGGCTAGGAGGCAGGAGAGCGTGCACTGAATGTTGCCACTCACCTGTACTAATGAGGAAGTTAATCTCTTTGTTTGGCATTATCATTCATTACTCTGTGTTTACAAGGAAAAGGGTCACTCTAGGTTATGGGCCCAGACAGAGAGCGCTATGAAGTGACTGATTAGAGCAGTTAATGACAGACACACAGGGAACATCAATCATGCCTCTCCCGTGAGATCTCCATCTACACTCTCACATCTGTCTGTGCATCCACAGACTCCCTCGTGTTTTTGCTTCTTTCCTAGACACTGCTCATTGCCATGGTATCACACCATCTTGCTGGGAATTAACATTACTGCTTAACACACTGAATTGCATTAGGTTGAGACAAAGGGGAAGAACGGGCTGGAACAAGCTACTTTGTCCTGTATTTCAGGTTGACCAGGTTCATGCTCAGATGGGCTCCAGAAGGGAAAACCTGTGCAGAAAACAGGAGTCTTGCTTCCCCTGAGGGCAGACACACATCGAACTGAATAGGCTTGTAAACACATCACAGGCAAAGCACTAGTGTCACCTCTGCAGGGACACATGCGGTTTGGAGGAAGACTGACTCACGCAGGCCTTGCAAATGAGTGAGCCTGAGGAATCTAGGAAACTGGCTGTGCTTGGGGCTGGCACCGCGCACTAAGCTCAGTCCAGACACCTTCAGGATGCACCTGAAGACGAGTTCTGAAAATCTATGTTTTGGATGTAAGCACCAAAATGTTTCCATGTCTCCAGTGTTACACTGACTAGACAGACTGCAAATGTCTGGAATGCAAATGCCCTTTCGAGGCCTTCTCCATGCTAATGTTTCTGCTGCTGCAGACAAAGCAGGATTAACAACAACTGTAACTTCTCCATGCTGCCTTAATGTAACTGCAACTTCTTGTTCCCTTGCAGAAAGCGAGGCCTGCCACACATACACATTAAACAAACCATCCCATTTTGCTAGAAACTAATAATATCAGGCAATGACAGAGGCAGCACTTTCTCGAAGACAGGCTAATTCATGTGCAAAATAGACCAAAACCTAAATAAAGCCTCTGGATGTCACTTTTCAGGGCTCTTCTGCTTGCATACTTTGAAAACGTACTTTGTTGTAAAGAATTAACTGTGCTTGTGACTGGGGAAGAACCCGAGCAACAAGCAGCAGGCACGCAGGGCATGAAGTGGGCTCCAGTCCCACTCCAGCTCACTGCAGAGGCAATGGCTTCTGTGGCCAGGATTTGAGGGGGAAGGAAATGTTTCCCCCTTCAGATCCACACCTGGCTCTGTTCACAAGGCAAAATCATCAGCCCTAGCCAAGCAGGACACCTGAGAGATGTAGTGCAATGTAAGGTCACAGCGAAAGCAGAGGAAACAGAGGGAAGAAATCAATGTACACAGGAGGAAGAGCAACCAAGCACAGCTCATTCCCTCCTCTCTGAGAGAAGCAGGATTTTGCCCAAGCTGGGCTTGGCTCTGGTCAGCTGGGCCTGCCTTAGAGACAGGGCTCAGTAACAGAAGGTCACTGTAAAACGTCCTGATGTGTCCAGAATACAAACAGACCACAAAGCCGGAGAGGGAGAGTGCTACAAGTCGCTCATCAACCCGGGCACCACAAACCTAAGCAGCCAGAAAATGAGTTAAGGAAACTTAAGAGCAACTACAGCAACGAAACCCCGAGTTATCTGTAAACATTCTGACGGCTCCAGTGCTCCAAGACGGATGGAGACTGTCAGCTTTCTAATCCTTTAAGATTTCAGAAGGTGTATAATGGATGGGAGATTTCTTTAGAGGAGACGGCTTACAAACTCAACTACACAGGCCGATAATAAAAAATCCTCTGGAGAAAGCCAGGAGCAGCATTGCAGGCTGTCAGGTAGTTATTAAATATAGCGTCTGCCAGGCAGCTCAACATCCGTCCTGAAGACAGGTGGCCCTAAGATAACTTATGTCTCCCACAGTAACCAGGCACTGCAGCAGAACCAATGATTCACATCAGCCGCAAGCTCGTTCGATAAGGTGAAAAGAATGCCTCAGATATTGCAGAGTACGAGATTTATTCATCTATGTGTTACTGCTGCAATGTTTGTTCACTTTGATAGCACTCTTTACCTAGATTTACTGTGTGATGGCTCTTGAGATTAATATACTCACAGACCAGTTGCTGGAAGGATATCTATCTCCAGCAAAGGCAAAATTTGCTATTAATCTGGCGTCTTGAACAAATCTATCTCATACTATTTCTCCTCTTGCTTTTAGGAACAGAGAAGCAGACCCTGCTTGCATCTTCAAAAGTTCAAGATACCACCTGGACTGGGGCTTGATTCAACAGCCTGTTTTTACCTCTTATAGGACACCATGTTCAATAGTAAAACCACACATGAAACAAGACTCTTGCAATGAGAACACAGGACAGATCAAACACGGTGAAAGCAAACAGCTGCAGTATGGTGGCCCCTACTATCTAAGTATCTTAACAGGCGCAAAAACACAGGGCAGCATCCAACAATACACACATATTATCAATACCAGTTATCTATGATGGAAACTTCCATCTATGCTTAAGAATTTTTATCTAGAGATAAGGACTGAAACATGGACTGGGTCAATAGTGGAGTTCCTGAAGGCAATCTGATACCTGCACTTAAGGCTCAGATCTCACCGAGGTTTCAGCTTGATTCTAATCTGTCAGCTTTCTGTCATGTTTGAGACAAAAATTGTAACATTTCTATCTAACCTCAGCCTTTTCAGCAAGGTTGAATTGAGGCTGAACACGACTGTGTCTACAGTTTGAGTTAGAATGAGAAAGCAGTAATTATTTCTTCAATATACTGAGAAGCAATTGATCAATGTAAATCGTAGTTCTTTTTTTTTTTTAATTCAATGTGACATTTTAAGCTTTAGAGGTGTGAAACAGAGGGGGATTTTACATTTAGAAAACAGCTTTCACAAATACATTTTCTGTGATATTTGTCAACATTTGTTGACATTTTTATTTTACAATAACCCACACTTTCTGAAAACAGAAATGTGGTGAGTGGAGGAGTTGAGAACAACAACATGGCAAATAAAAAGGGAAGAAAGAAGCTGGTGCCATTTCCAATCCTGTGCAATGGAAACATTTTGAAGCTTTTTGTCAAAATTGCTTTATAAAATCCCTCTCTAGCCTATTAGCCAGGCACATAAAGACCAGCTGCACAGACACACTGTTGAGGATCAGTGACACTCAGAGGAATCTGCATTAGAGGCGGCAGACAGAGCAGAGCGCAGTGGCTCATCTCTTCTAACAGCCCAGTTCAGATGAGTTCCTAGTGTTTCCACATCCCTGTGTAGCAATCTTGCCTCCTTCAATTACACAGCTGTGGAGACACACATTAAATACACTGGCTGTTTTCTTTTCTGTGAGAAATGATGATCCTGCCTTACCTGTGGTTGAAAACAGCGGCCTGGCGAGATCCTGTGGGTAATGGAAGCCTGGAAACACCCCAGGGGCGGGAGGTCTGCTGAACAGGTCGAGTTTACCACCTATCTCTAGCTTGTGGGGATCCAGCTGCATTTGCTGTCAAACGACACAAAAGCAATCTCATTATACATTTCCTTTTATTTATTTATATATTTATTTTTCCTAATGGGAGAAAAAGAGAGAGAGAGTTCAGGCTCACTCCTGCTTAGTACTGCCAGGGAGAGTTAGTGAGAGTGACAGCAGTGCCTCTGCTCACGGAGCACCGTCAGCCTCTGACAGCATCTGTGAGGCCATTTCGCTCCACAGCCCCTCAGCTGCCTCCTCATGCACATGAATGAGGCCTGAAGTGAGCCCGCAGCCCCTCACGCGCCCAGCGCGGCGGGCAACGTGATACACCGAGCGCGCGGCACCCCGGCATGACAAAAACGTTCTGCAGGCTGAAAGCTGCCGACAGAAGCCTGGAGAGTTGCATGACGGACTCGTCTCTTCTGCTGCTCCAATTTGGAAAGAGATCTTCCCAGGCTATGCCTTTCCTAGAGCTAGTGTGGCTCGGGATGAAGACAGGGGGAGCAGAATGAAGAAAACTGACTCTGAGTCTCTTCCAAAGGCTATTTTTATCCTGCCCCTAAAGAGGCCAGCGCCATCAAACTGAGGAACTGGGCCTAAGTTGACAATGTAGAAGTCTCTTCATAAGCACGCAGTGTAAAGACGATGCATTTATTTACTTAAAAAAAGGGACATACACTATAATTGTAGTGCACTACTTAAGTAAAAAGTGTTCTTTTAATAAAGGCACAAAAAATTATAGCAGGAGCTCTAAAAAAAAACCACTATGGCAGTCATGTTATCTGCTATTCTGCCTAGTAGAGGGAGCGTGGAGTGTGAACTAGCACGTGGTGTCCCTACACCTTGTTACTTCTTGAGTTTTAAATGCCCTCCCTCTGCCCCCCAATCAGCACTGCAATGCAGCAAGCCCAACAACCTCTGACACGGTAACTATCATTCTACTCGCCTGCTCTACTGTGTTTAAAAGGTTCCTCACCACACTGGTCATTTCATTCTGAATAGGATAATACTCCATATTCCACAGGGTGTACTAATACAGAAGGGAAATGACATTAAACATGTATGCTTTGTAAAAAAGCTACATTTGGGGCAAAATTACCTTCCCTCTCCCTTTCTTCTCTTCCTCTGGCTGTATACTTAATATCTATGCTCTTTTTGCTGCCCTTCAACAGCTCCTTCAACAGCTCCTTTGTCCTCAGACAAATTTTACAGTCGCTACAATAAATGTTGAGAGATTGAAAGTGCTAGTTAACCAATACAGGCAAACTTGAGAATCACCACCAATAACTACTTTCTGCTCCTTAGTCTTTAAAATATAAGCTGCAAGCCAACAGACTTGGCTTTGTTCCATGGACGTACCTTTATCTTTTGCTGGTGATGGTAGATCTGCCAAGCAATCTGTACGTGAACCGCACACCACTTTCCGGGTTTCTGTAATGGAAAGTACAGGAATTCAGATTAATTGATATGCAATTCAGATTGACATGTTCACAATCTACATCAAATAGGCTGTTTCATTTCCCTTACTGTTGAACAGATAGTTAAGCAATAAGAACAGCTGATTACTAAAACGGCACAGTATCTCAGCAACTTTTTTTTTTAAAATACTGCAACTAATGATGTTTAAATTAAGAAGGGACGTTAAATTAAGAAAGAAGCAAACAGGAAGAATGTGGGATGTACAGAATCCTCCTTATCTCATGGAGACCTGAGGTCCCCACTTTCTTCTTTCTCATGTGGGCATCCCTGTACATATACTGAAATAAATGGCAGCAAAGAACACTATGACTTGCTTAAAGAGCAACTTATGGCTGACAGTTGTTTATCAAAAGAACTCTGTTCATTCACTCCTGCAGCACTGGGTCTGCAGGCCAGGTCACATGTGGTTAACACAACTACGTGCATTTGGTGAAAAAAAGGGTATGGACAAACAATCAACAGCACAAGAAGTGCCACAACCAAGTGAGTGACTGTTCTTCAGCCAAATTGGGGTACTGACTTTAACGTGTTTTCATGGCACCTTAGGAACACAAATAAAACACACGCTGTCCTAAGTCACCGTGAATTTGATAACTTGTGAATGTCTGCCCATGCTCATAGTCATTTATTTCTGTGACCTCCCCTTCATACTGTGGACTATTAATGCACATAAATGGATGCAAAAAAAGGCTGAGATTTAACCTGAATGTTATTAATCAGAAGCAGCTAAGAGCTAACTATGACATTTTGCTTTAAATAAAGGATGAGGTTGAATTTTTCTACTGGGTATGTTAAATTTCAAAAACACACGAACATTTAAAACAATTTATAAATATATATATAGATATATGTAAGTATAAATAAAAAAATCCCCCACAAACCTTACTTACTCTTACTGGAGGCCTGTAAGGGTCTGAAACCTATGGAAAAGAAGTAGAAATAAAACAATCAGCCTTTCTAAAACTAGCCAATATACAGAAAGGTGGGGAACTTCCTTCCTCTGAACAAGTAAAAGCATTTATAAGCAATGTTCCAGAGAAGTCCCCTGAGACACAGGAAACCCAAAAGGCTTAAGGGAGGCTTAAAACTTCTCTTTCATTCCTTGCACTAAACTCAGCAGAATTTTATGATAAACAAAGCAGTTTCATGCCAGCAACTGAACAGTGCCAGTGCTTTTCTGAACCTCAAAATCATTCTGAAATGGAGTATGTAAAACCTACTACCCTCCAAGCAGTGCTTAGGGGAAAGACCCCAAAGGGGCTCCCTGCCCCATTTCCCTTTCATTCTGTTTAAACAAGTCCATTAAACCCCTTGTATTCACACGTTGGTGGAGGATACTGTTCAAAGTTTGAAAGAGCCAGTTTTCTCCTCAAATGCTCTCTCCTTTCCCTATAAGCTATCACTGTACTCCCTGCAACTCCAGACAAGCTCAAAGAAAGGTTATTTATCGTTGCCTACCCCCGGAGTCTTCTGCAGAAGGGTGTGGTGGACTGTGCCTGGTCTACCTGCTACATCAATAGGGTTTGAAGTCTGAAAGACAAGAGCAGAGCATGAGTAATGCTGTGTGATACCAGCGGTACATTTAACATCGCTATCTGATGTTAATGGCATTAATTAGTCCATGTTTGTACTGTGCTTTGAACACGCATATTGCTACATTAGTGCTAAATGTTATCTCTTACCGACAGCCAACAGCATTTAACCACTGTGTCATCTATTATTATTTAGTAGCAGTAATAGTATTACAGCAGCACCTCTAAGCCCCAGTTGAAATCACAATCCCATTGTGCTCGGCATGTGTAAATGGATGGGAAGAGACAGTCCCTGCCTCCCAAAGCTGTTCTTTAGATAAAACAGGCAGAGAGCAGGAGAGGAAACAAGAGAAGGGGACTGATTCTCCCCGTGTTTCAGGCAGCAGTTGGTATCAGAGCCAGGAACAGAGCATCTCAGGTGTTCCCGTCTAATATTCCAACTATTGGATCACAGCCCCTCTCCGACTGGGGCTAGGCAATACAACAGTTAAAACAGCAACAGTCCATCTATTTGGTTTGACAAGGCACAATGAGAAACCTTAGAAGGTGCTTGTGGGTCTTTTATAGCTTTGCATTGTTTATCCCATCATTTTCCAGCAAGAATTAAACACCTCATTGAATGAATCCCTGATCCTCCTCCTCCTCCGGATCCCACCTGTTGCCCTCTTCTCGCTGATCCCCAAGAACTCATTCGTTTGCTCATTCTGGAAGTCATCAGTCTCCCACTCATGGTGCAATTGCACCTGGTGCTGCCAAACAGCTGAGTGCAAAGGGGTTAAACCCAATTCCCCAATCGATTATTTCACTTGTATTTTGGTCCAAATTGCTACAGATTGCAAACAGTCACACTGCACGAGGAATGAGTGAAACCATGGGCGTGGGGGGAAAAGATTGGTTTTAATTTGTCTAAGGCTACATAACTTCCAGATTCATTAAAAGGAGCGTTCCCATGTACGTGGGTAAGTCAACAAGCTCCCCAGGCAGATCTGTGCTCTCAGGGCCTGACAGCTGAGGTATATATAAGGTGGCAAATAAGTTACAGCTATCATGCAGACAAGACTCTTAAGATCACAACATGTTAATGGCATGGTGTCATCCTGTCCGCGTATTCCCTCGAGGAAGATGTAAATGCTTCCTCTGGCAAAGCAAACCCAACACTCCTGACCTTTTCAAGTTCTTCGCTTGTGAGAAATGGCCTTTGGGAAACTCACTGAGCAGTTCACCGTCAGCCTGGATTTATGTGCGGTGGATTTACACACACAGCTGGAGGCAAGGGACACGGCAAGGGGAAAACAAAACCGGGACCTCTGCTTTGGAAGGCAAGGAGTGCGGGATTGAGCGTGCCAAAACCAAATCACTGGGTGTGCAGCAATTACGGAGGCTTTACTCAAACGGCCTGGGAGGGAGGCGGAATGGAAAATGGTGCAGCAATAATGGCTGGAGTGGCTTTGCCCAGCAGCTCAGCTCTGTCTCCTCTAAGAAAATGGAAAATAACGTGCCCAAGTGGCGGCAGATCCATTTTGCAACTTCTTCTTTACTTTTGGAGGTTAGATTCCATGACAATACTGCACTGCCTAGAGCTGGAGTGGTGTTAGTGATTAACTGTGGTACCAAAGTGTGGCCTTGTGATGTTCAACCTCAAACTAGCAACTGTTCTATATATGTATCATTAAAAATAAATTAAAAGCTGGCTATATCACAGCACTTAGAACTGTTGAAAAATGCAAAAAGTCTGTGATTGCTTTTTCTTTCTTGCTGTGTAACTGTTTCTCTTTGGTCTAATGTGTTTTTTTACAGTGAGATGGTAACTATAAGGCACTGTAATGAAGATGGAAACCAAAAGAGCATCCTACCAGTGCATCAGAAGCTCCTCATTAACAGCAGCCTTATAGCAAAATCGAGCCCTATTTCAATGCAAGCAAAATTTTGCCAGTTCCACCTTATTTGTGCAGCTTCCTTTTCTTGTGAAGAAGAGCTGAGATCTTGACAACCCGAGGTCTGCAGGGACCTCCTGGCATTCTTTGCAAGAACGGCAACAATTAACTTTGGCAGACAGACTCCATCAAGAAACATCTACACTCTGTCCCTTCTGCTCCCTCTGCTTAGATGTAGCTGTTATTCCTCCATGCCTGTATCCATTACACGCAGAATTCTTGTGAAAAAAAAAAAGCCCTTTTGAAGACTTTGCTCCTTGCAGTGTGTCTAGAAAATAAAAATCTGAGGCACTTGATGGGCACTGAGGAAATATTCCAGGTTCCATTTAAAAAATGGAATTAAGTGGAAGGGTTGTATGAGGGCCTTATTTGCAGTGGTGGCTAATTACTGACTTCCATGGATGTCAGCAGGACTGCTAGGTAAGTACACAGCTCTATGTAGTGTGGCTACAAAAATGACTTCCAAAGGCAAACAGAAAAAAAATGGGTAGAGTGCTGGTTCCTAAACACTTCAAACACAGCAGCAGAGTTCTATGGCGACACAGTTTGATATAAGGAAATTTAAGAGCATGTAAGGAAGTCAAACACATCCTTACAAAACACTCCTTACAAATGGAGTAAATGCTCAGTTTAAAAAAAAAATGCTACATATCTATTGTGTTTGGACGTATTTAATACTTTTCACATGTTTTAAGATATTTAATAAAATGAGTACATTTGAGAGGGGGAAAAAAAAAGTGCATGCTGCAGAATTCACTGAAAACATGGTTATCATGGCAACATTTCCAAATGCCAATCAGTGCTAGTTGTAATGATATGCTGCAGTTGCAGAGCACCTTTCAAACACACTAACTCAAAGGAGCTCACAGGCATTAATCAGCCCTGATAAAATCCACTGCAGGGTAATTTCATAGATGAGGATGTTGAGGAATAGAAGATTTAAGCAACTTGCCCAAGGTCAGACAGTGTTGGAGCTAGGGATAAAAATTCAGCTCTTTCAGACTACTCTACTCACATAAAATAGTTTCTCCCTATTGTTCCCACATTTGTACAGTAGATATCTCAGTTTTACTGGGAGTAAATGTGATATATCTTTTGCAATTCAATTTATTCATTTATAACATGATTTGGGACTCATCTGTCTATATTAGCCGCAAATATTTCAAACAAATAATGCATTTGCCTGTATGCATCTCCTCCAGTTTCAGCTGACCTCCCAAGTGAACCCTCATGTCTTTTTCCCCATGAACAGCCTCTAGTGCCAAGAGAAAATGCGCATTAAAGTGTTGGCTGCTCTGTGCAGAGGATGCTCACAGATCTGGGGGGGTGATCGCTTCCAACCCTGTGTTCCACTTCTGCTAGTTAAATCATGTGCTATAAAATCACCAGAGACACAACTCTGAATACAGTTTCTCTCCCGGCAAAAGAACAAAGCCTGCAGAAGAAGAAGTTTGTACCTTCGGTTGAAATGCTCCCTGAAGTGACCCAAAGGGACCTGAATGTGGAAGCATGGGTGGCATTCCAGGCATTGCTGGAGGATAGGTTGGAAAGAACTACAAAAGAAAAAGAGATGCTTATGTCACAGGACAACTTGAACAATAATGGAGGTAGGTGCCACGCTTGGCACCGACAAAAATAATACTGGGTCAAATGACTGCCACAGTGAAGATATACACTAAATTTGCAGTTTTTTCTTTTTTAAGAGCAAAGCCAAAACTTGGAAAAATGTGCTCATCTGATCAATTTTCCTGATAATGCATTTTCCTTGAAAATAACTAACCGCGTGTGCCTTTAGGATTGGTGGAACTATTGTGGGAAGCATAGAGCATTCGCCATTCTTAGAGGAATTGGAGTAATTTGGTTTTGGGTTCGTTTTGGGTTAACTGTGCAGTTTTCTGCAGTAGCAAACAAATCAATCCTGATTTGAAATGTGACCTGCTTTCATGTTCAAAGCAAAAAAAGAACCACAAGATGCTGTATTGCACACTAACTACAGGCAACATGCACACCACCTTGTAGTTGTGTGGGTTAAGTTTTGCTTAGGCCTCTCCTGAGCACATACAGCAGTTCTATAGGTCCCAGAACATATAGTTTTTTGTGCATTGGAGCATTTCGGAGCACGAGGAAGAAATGACCAGTGTGACTGACTCCTGTGACCTGAGCAAAATCTTGTGAAAGAGCCATGCACTCCGGGCTGCTGCACTGTGAGAAGCACCAGCTGCAAAGATCCTGCGGTGACTTAGCAATTCCTGCGCATTCTCTGCCATCCCAGGCACAGCAGAACAGAGCCGCAGCAAAAATGCAGGAGACAAAGGGGTTTTTGGGGGGGGAAAAAAAAAGCCCAAAGAAAATGTTCTATCTTAAAAAAATTAAACTGAGACTGAAAAAGAGCTTTAGGAACGAACCGAAACACTACCCAACAATTCGTAACAAGCAAAAGAAGTGCAAGCAGAACCAGAAACAAAGACACCACCTAGAAACGTTAAGCACTCACGTTGGAATGTCGAAAGTAAGGGTTGTCTAATTTGGGAGCGTACTTGTCAAACTGGAAAGAAAAGAGAGAAAAAAAAGGAAACAGGTGAGTATGTTTTCCGTAGCACAGGACACAGCAGGCTTTCAACACAGACAAATAATCATGGCCCATCTGTACAACATTTAACACAGCAGAACTGACTCTGTAGTTGGTATTTGTTCATGAGGGAGCTAACTGAATTCCTGGTGCAAGCAGAGGTGGGAAGCTCGAGGCCTCCAGCTTGCTCTGGGTGTTATCCAGCCTCGCCGCAGGCTACCCTGGCTCAACTAGACCACAGGCTAGAAGGTGGAGAAATCCACAGCTTCTGACATGGGGCAATGAATATCTGCTCTTCATTTCCTGGGATCCTGAAGAGGCAGGATCTTCTTTTGGAAGGGGCTTAATGGCTTCAGATGCACAAATTTCTCTTCTAAAAGAGAGTGCTCCCCAGGGAAAAGGCGACTCAACCTTTTCCTTTCACGCATGGGGTTTTAACACCTTCACACATGCAGTCTGTGAGCTCTACTTATTTTTATTGCCATTTGTCCTGTACCACCTTGGAAGCAAAACCAAAGCATGTATACATTGCATTTTAGAACAATCCGTATATTCTGTTGGGCAGGAAGGAGAGGGGAAGTGGGCAGGGAAGGGAATTCTAGGATCCCACCAAAAGCTGCTTGTTTGGCAAGTCAGCTGCCGTTGCACACTCCTCTGTGTGCGGCAGAGTGGATTTGTAATTTCATTAATTACAGTTATTACTGGAGCCATGTCCCCTCCAGTGTAAATACCATAAATTACTAAACACATGCAGCTGTAAATTTCAGCGCTCTTCTCTGGTGCTGGGATTAACAGACCTGATCTAGTGGAATACAAGGCGACGTGAGCGGACTCTAACAAAAGAGCCTCGCAAGCTGTTTTTGCTGTTGACGGCGGCCGTCAACGGGGCGCGGGCGGGAGGCAGGGAGCTCCTAGCGGCATCAGGTATCGGGATTCTTAAATAACACAGCGGGGTTCTGAGAAGAATTTCGAGGTTGTTTTCCACAGAGCAAGGAAAGAGGGGAAGGTGTTCACACATGAGTACACTGAGCAAACACCTGGGGCTGGGCCTGGGGTGGGTGCCATTACTTCGATTGTTTTGCTGCTAAGCAGATTACAACCCCGCAACGTCATCAGGCAATCAACAATGGGAAAGAGAAGTGTCGAAATACTATTTTCCTTGAGGTCTCGGTTGTTCTTCCCAAACACTGCTTTTACTGTTAACTCTCTGCTTTTGCTAATCCCAGCAGAAAAGCACTGTTTTGATACAGTGTGAAACTGAGAAGGGGAAAAAAAAAGCTGAACCTTGTTCTTTCAACCCAACAAAATAATTGCCAGAAATGGGGAGCGAGCGCGTTTTCAAGCCCTGACAAAATCCATTTGCGCCAGATCTCTAACAATTTTCTAACAGCTGCAGCAAGGCCCCATTGTGTTACAAGCAACTTCAATGAAAAGACGCTACAGCGTATTACACGGCCGGGAGGATGTCTCCCTCAAGAAGAACCAGCCACACACAAATTAGCGCTCGTTGATGTAATCAAATCATAAATGCCAAGATCAATATAGATTTGGGAATTAGGAGGAAGAGGGACAAAACTCTAATGGAACAGAACAGATCCTGTATATTCTGGTGAGAGCTCCCAGCAAGCGAGTTCAATATGTCCTGGAACAGACGAGTGGTGGCCCAGGAACCCACGAGGGGTCTGTGCTTTGTGCCGGAGGTCCCCCAATTTTGTGGTGCCCTTGTTTGTGTGATTTGCTGTGTCATGGCATTGAGCTGGTGTGGCTCTGAGGAGAGGGTGACTGGAATATGCCGAAGAACACACAAAAAAAGGGGAACTAGAGGGATATGGGGGGATCGTGGAGACGGTATCGGCTCGGGAGAAGCCGGAGCCTCGGTGTGGTGGCTGTGGATGGAGAGGGGGTCCCTCGGGAGTGCAAGGTCTGTCTCTCCGGGCCCCTGTCCAAGGACAAGGACCCCACGCCTGTCTGAAATGAAGAGGACTGCTTTTTGACAGAGTGGGTTAGGCTTTTTGACCAGAGACGCTCTACTTATCCTCACATTTTGGGCTGGGGTACGCACCATGGGAGGTGCAGAGGGCGGCATGAGCGGCGTCTGGGGCAAGCTGGATGGAAAAGGAGTGAATGTGTGCTGGTGGGTGTGTTGGTGCTGATGCGTGTGTTGGTGCTGGTGAAACTCCGCTCTCAGCAGCGGCACCGGGCCAAGTGAGGCAGCGGCCCGGTCCGAACTCTGAACCAAAAACCGGTTGTTCAGCTCTTGCCTGAGCAGTTCGTGATCTAGAGGAGAGAGAGAGAGAAAAAAAAAAGACACAGAGGCCCGTGGGCCCGTGAGTTCCACAAAGACGGAGGAGAAAGAGTCAATATTCACCTGGCATTCCCTGTTTCGGCAGGTCATGCTGTGGTGGTTTTCTACGTGAGGACTCATTGGTGGAGGTAAGAGAGAGGCCTGTGACAAAGTACCAATCAGAATCCCCGAATGAGGCTGGCAATACATGATTGGTTGGTTGAATGATATCAACAGGCTGGTATCTAAAGGCAAGAGAGAACACCATGAGTCATCACAGCAGAAAACATCGCGGGGCGGCCGCGCGCGCCCCCCGCGCCGAGCCCAGCTGAGCCCGGCCTGGCTGAGCCGAGCCCAGCGCGCCCCCCGCCCGCCCCGCCGCCCCCGGCCCGCACGGCTCCGGGGACGGTTTCTATCCCGGCGCTGGCACGAGGCCGGAAAGCCGGCAGTGCCCCGGGGAGGAGCGGCTCCGTGGGCAGCGGCGCGACTCACCTGCCGCCGTGACGCGCGGGACGAGCGCACCGCGGTCGGGCCGGGACCTACGCACGTGCTGCACTTCAGCGGTCACAGGCTTAACAGGCCGGGTTTGGGCCGGGTCTACTGTGCTGCCTGCTCAGCCTGGCGGTGTTTCCAGGGCCTTCCCATGCCATGCACATGTCCCTCCCTCTCTTTCTAATGATCACTGGGACATATGCACACTGCGACCAGCAATATCTGTCCTACAAATTCTCAGGGCTCTTTTACAAACAGCGTTTTTTTGAGATTTTGAGTTTGAAGGCTAATCAATGCTTTCCTCACATTCTAAGAGGCTGTAGTTGCTGTATTTTGTCCCCTTCCAGAGGCCATTTCCTCCTATGAGGAGGCAGTAGTGGGAAGAGGAGGAAAACTGCAGTGGTTCAGGGTCCCACGAAGGCTGCAGCCACATGGAAACAAACGCTCTTAGCGTATGACACAGGGCCTCTCCTCTGCACCTTCCTCTGGCAGCACCAAATTACGTCAAATTTAACTACTCTTTAGGATGCTGCAAGACGCACACATGCATTTTACAAACGATCTGGCTGAGAGTAACAGGAACAAATGTTCACTTCCCCAGGAATTCCTGCCAGTATCCCTTAAAACCTGCTGTAATTTTGCCTAAGAATTACCAAAAGGAATTGGCATCCAACACATTAGATGCTTTCTGACCTGAGTGCAACCTGGGGTACCAGATGCTGTTGACATACATCCATGCCTGATCGACCTTCTTTGCTATTGAACTCTCTCAAACCTCAAAGTTCCTCCTTTTTCACTGTAACTGCCCTTTTAAAATGCAACAAGAAATAAAAGGCCAAAGAACGGCTGTACTTTGAAGTTTTAGTTTAAAATGCACAAGCATTTCTTGCACTAACATTTTTAGAGCAGCATGAGAAATGTTTAAATGACTCCTTTTTAGAAGGGAAATGGTTAAGAATAAGCACCCTGATTTGAAATTTCAAGGCCTCTAGTGGCACTTAGAACTCTTCATCATATTGAAAGTCACTTTTAGAAGCAAATTTGGGAAGCCCAGGTCATTAGCTTTTGAGTTACAATGCGCTGCTAAAAGCAAGTATTGTGGATTGCCACAATTCACATAATAATTAGCACTAACACATGGACAGAAATGGGGAGCACAAAGTACATATACTTATGCATTAAAGGCTAAGGCACTGAACCAAAAGGCTCCATAATGAATTTTTCAGGAGCGGGCAAACAAACGAAAAATAGACTGAAAGCACTTAGCACCAACACCTAATATCTACGGAAAATGAGTACAGTTTCCGATGTGTGTGTGCTTGTGCAAGTGTTTATGCATTTAAATCTGGCATGCCTTAAGGAAACTGAATCCTTCCGTTCGCATCAAGATAATCCCCTCTTTTGTTTTTTTGCAGGGTGAGATAAAGTGAGCAGGCAGTTTTAAGTGCTCTGATATCCCATTTCTTTAAAAGACTTGAAGTCAGACTGGTGGGTTTGCAGCTGCCTTCAGCCCTTAACTCTGTACCACAAACATTTTTGTTGATGTTGCAAGACAGCTTCACATTCAGAAGAGGAGACACAAAGACGGGCGTATTGCCTGGGTGTCATATACAGGAGCTAGCCTTGGTGCCCCTCAGTGCAGCAGGCCATAGGAGGGCTGCAAGCTTTGGGTTCCCAAAGGAAGAGATGCTACCAAAGGAACATTCTTGTTATTCAGAGACTTCAGTTATTGGCATCAGCGAATGCAGTAACTTTGAGCTCTGCTTCTGCTCTTGGGAACATGGACAAAAGTGCCTTTAAAGGAAGAACACTTTTTCTTCAAAGGAGGAGGAGAAAAACAAGACGAATAAAAGGAGACCTCAAAAGGCCATACCCTCTCCTGAGTGCCTCTCCTAAGCTGGTGCTTTTATTGAGAGCACATGTGCACTCAAACAGCACAGCCAGGATTACGCTGCTAGCAGCAGTTGGATCCCAGCTCTCCAGGGTTCCTCAGCAATATTGTTTGCTTTTAAGAAACTTATGTGAATGACAACAGAAGCTCCTGGCTATGCAGTGCGCTCTGTATTGATTTTATGATGTGTCAGTTTGCAGGCATTTCATATAATGCAGACAAGAGGCATTTCACTGTCTGCAGGATTAGACACCCAGACCTTTTGCTCCACTAACTCAGGCCTCTCCTGCTTCAACGGCAGGAGAAATCCTTTTAGTAGCAGCAAGACTTTTACCGTTTCCTGGCAAGCTGCTGAATGTGAATAGGTCACTTGATCTTGCACCTCCTGAAGTTAATGGTAAAAACACACTTGCTTTCAGTGCCTGCAATATCATGCTTTTAGTGAGCACATTGCTATTTCCTTTTGCGCTACTTTCAACGTCTCCATCACAGTAGTTCTTTGCCTTAAACAGGGGAAGCAATGAATAGCTCCCCCACAGTGCTGCCAACATCTTCCCAGCCATGTGGTTGAAATTCTAGATAGTGCCAGGCCCCGTGAAAGCCAGCAGCTTTGGCCTATGTGGTCCTGCTTCTGGCTAGGAGCCCACAGCACTTTTTTTTCCGTCTATCATCATTCTGAAAGCTCACTTTGGACCAATTCACATTTTTTTTCTTTCCTCTAAAGGAGCAGTTCTAAATAATGGGACATTATTTAGCTCCCAAAAGCAAAAAGGGGACGCAAGGTCATCAGAATTTTCAGCAGCAAATCTGCCCTCTCCTTTAACTGGCTTCGGAGGAAACAGAAGGGTACATTTTTTACAGAATGCTTGTCCTGTTTAATCCCTGCTGAGTTAGTTGTAGAGTCAAATGCCAGATCAAAAGGAGGCCCCAGCAAGAGAAAGTTGCAGGGAAGTCTCCAGCTGCCAGGGTCTCTTCTAGGAACAGCTGTAGGCTAATGGATAAGCCATAAAAACGGCATTTAGGGCAGAAGTGACAATAGAATGGGGACCAGCGTGAACAAAGGAAACTTTCTAAAAGGATGCAAAGATAATAAGGGCTGAGCAGCAGAGCTTGTCAGCTGAGCTGTCCCTGCCTCCTACAGACGGACCAAGCAGCCGTGGACATTCAGGGAGCATGTGCTCCTGCAGGGAGGCAGATCCCGCTCTGCCGGCGGGATGTGCTGCTTGCTGAAGGATCAGCCCAGCGGAAAGCCCTGGGGGGAGCTTCTCACGTGCCCTTCAACTAGAGTGGCTCTCTGAGCCCATCAGAAGCAGCTTCAGGTCAGTTCTAATAGCAGCAGCTTCATTAGAGGGAGGAGAACGAAGGGCAGAATGACTAATGGGACATCAGTGCTGTGTTAATCTAAACAAGTCTGAGGACTGCGGAGTGCCACACTGGCCAACTCACACCCCCAAAAGGAGAGGTTTATTATTTTAGACTTCATTTTGAAGACTTCCTGTAGGAAGCTCAGTGCTGTGTCTACACCTGAATCTCTTGTTCGAAGAAGCACATCCAGGTCTCATACCTTTCCACTAATACTCCCACAGCTCTAGCACACATTGCCCGAGGGGATGTCTGTGTCACTCTGTTTTACCTGCCTGTCAGCCAGCCCATCTCTCAACACCCGCCAGTGCATGCATGTGCCACCAGCCTCGGAAGAAAGAGGGGCACCTACCCGCAGGGTGACCTGGTATCACGAGGCTGTTGGTAGGTAACGCTGGTGGAGGTGGCAGCGTGGGTGGGGTGGCGAACATGGCCGGATGGTGCTGGTGTTGGGACTGCGATCTGAGAGAGAAGTGCGAGGTAGCAAGATTAGAGATGGAGAGGGGCAGGGCTGGGCCGGAGGAATGGTGCGGCGGGATCTGCGGAGACAGCGGGAGGTGCTTCGGGAGGCTGATGCTCGTGGCACTGCTCGCACTGCTGCTCCGGCTGCAGAGACACAGGGCAGGGAAGGAGGGGAGAGAAAAAGCGCCGGTTATAACACACGTCAACACGGCCCAAGACCTACACTATCAGAAACAACACAGCTACACAATATTGATCTTCCCAAGCTTACGCTTATTTATTTATTTACTGTTGGGAGTGAAGACAGCAACAGATTTTAATGAACTTCCCCTGCAGGAAGAGGCAAGGGTTTGGGTTCTCTTTGATACCTGAGTGGGCTGCAATGCTCAGAGCTGTCTGTGAGCTACTGACAAAGGCCACAGAGGCAGGTGGGTTTTGCACCTTTATTTAGCCTCTGATGAGCCTGCAAAGGCCATGTGTGCCCTTGTGATCACAAGATGCAATTACTGCAATTCCTTTTTCTGTTACTCTGGGTGGAGCAAACTGCGTAGTGTGAGTGACTCTGGGACCAATTTACCTCTGCTATGCCCGCTGTGTAATATTCAGGAAAGCAAGCAAACCCACACCATTTAATATAATATTTTCATAATAAAGATATTATTACTGTATTTATTTTGATTTACTTTACAACTTTACTTTAGAACTTTACAACTCTAGCAGAAACTGGCTCTAAAAGAACATTATCCCACAGATATACATGTCTGAATCCTCAAAAGGGAGCATTTATCACTGTGTCCAATGCAACTATCCACCACTGCTGGGAAAGCCAGTGCAGTTGGCCCCAAAGATACAGTACCCAAAACATGGAGCATCTCACCCAGAAAGCAAGTGTGCTCTTGACTTCCTTCCCCCCTACTCCTGTACCTTTTGAAACAAACTCTACCCAATAGTATAAAAATAGTATAAAAGAGACAGGCGTCCCTGTTGCCTACCTGATATTATTGAGTCCGTTGTGGCCCACCTGGTGATGCACTTGGTAGTTGAGAGGTGGAGGGATGTGGCTCTGAGGCTGGCTCCGAAGCTCAGGTATCAACTGAGGCTGAGACTGCGGCCGAGGCTGAGGTTGCGACTGCGGCCGCGGCTGCGGCTGAGGCGTGAGCCGTGGTGGTGCTGGTGCTGAAATCACGGGCTCCTTCTTCAACAGCGGGCTCGCTCTGGCGCTCGACGTGGGCGCTGAGGAAGTGGAAGTCACAACGGCAGCTACTGGCTGGGGGCTGGGGATAGGCAGGGCGAAGGGCACGTCGGTGCTCAGCTCCCGGCTCCGCTCTAGCCCAGACACCTTGGGGACATTGGCTGCTTTCGCTTCTGGCTTGTCATTCAAGGTGGGACCTTACAGAGGGAGAACAAAAAACACAAAGCGCGTGCTGAAAGGCCTGGGTTTGTCTCTCTGCATGGCAGAACGTACGCCTGAAAAACAACAAGTCGTGTTTCATCTTGTGGAGCCCCGTGGGAGCCCTCCTGCAGCAGGATGGGTGCCTCTGTGCCTGTCCTCTGCTCTCCTCGACTGGTCAGGCCGGGGCACTTTGCTAGTGGGCATGTGGAAGACTCAGTTGTCACCAAACGAATGCATACTGCAAAGAACATACCTCCAACTTCTACAGAGTCCCAAGGCTACATACAGTAGGAGTGTGAACACGTCTCGAGTTACTGTGGCAGTGTTTCCTGCTCAGGTTAAGTTTTAAGGCTCAATAATAAATTTGTGAACATAAGCCGGGTCACTAAGTCATTTCATTTTCTCAGCAGTCATCCACAGTAATGTACATTATGTTTATGCTCTGCTGCAAGCTAAAACATGCCATGACCCATAAAGCAGCAGAAAGGGTTAAATGTCTAGAAAAGAAATGGGAAAAGGGAGGAAAGGAGGGAGACTTCAAATCCAGCAGTATCCAAAAGGCCAAAGACAAGTTAGAGGACCTCCACGAACACGATTCACTTCACAGCATCCCTTTCAATATCAGCAGTGTACAATTAACCACAAGCAAAGCTGTTCACGGGTTGTGAGAATTGGCGTTCACCCGTTTCATGTGCACACCGAGCTCCTCCACGACATTTCCTATCCAGCCTTTCACCATCCACCAGGACGTGCCGGGGGTTTGCTCCTTTCAAGCCGCCTTTCGCAGCCCTGCGGGCGATGCCACCTACGCACACCGGCACGCTCGCAACAGCCGCGCGCGCAGATCCCCCCTCGGAAATTTTCCCGCCTCATCAAAGGCCGCCGACGGTTCCTGGAGGAGGAGGTGTGGAAACAGCGGCGCGGGTTAATTCTGGCGCGGCAGCCGGTGAGCAGCCCAGCTCGCGCAGCCCCCGTCGCTGCTCACAGCGTTTCTGTGGCCTCGGGTGCCTTGAAACCAGAGGAAGGCAGCGATGGGAGACCTGGCAGCTCTAGGTCTAGCTAGGTGTGACCTAGCACCACTGCCGCTCTCCTTCTGTTCAGAAAAGGACTACCCTGGAGGTGGCATCTCCCACCTTAATATAAAAGTCACTTCCACGTACTGCTCCGGGCTCTGCCTGTACTCGGCCCACGGCCTCGGTTCCACTGTAGGGACACATACATGCACGTATACGTCTATTCAGAATGCACAAGGTGGGGGAATGGAAATAGACGGGCTATATTCAGCATCTGAAGAAGTCACAAGGTTTGTGGCCCAACCCCACAAGGAACGGGGATAGATTTCCAAACACTGGTGCTTTGGCTGGAGGGAGGCACCACTAGCCCTGCACTTTCAAGCACCTTACAAGGGCTAAAAGCTTAACATGACATCTGAAAGTGCTAAATTATTCGCTACATCAAGTGCAAGGCTAACTCTGGTTTCACTGAATCCTCTTTTCAAGTATGAGTTCATTTATCATGAGTATCCTGGTTGTGAAGATGCAGCTAGCCTTAACTCCGATTTTATTTAGCCTAAAACTTCACATTTAATATCAATTCTCATCTCTCCTGCACAGCTCTGTATCTCACCAGTCCAGCTCTGTAAGACGACCTATGTTCATAAATATTATCTCAGATTTCATTGCTAACAATAGAAAAATTGCCATCTACTTTAGTCAGGTCAGGGGTCTGTGCAGTCTGTTTTTCACTGATATTCACAGCTGTAGATTTCCCTGTTTTTAGGATCTACACATTAAAAGCAATTGAGTTTCATTCCTGACCATAGGTTTCCTGAGAACCTATTAGCTCTTTCCATCCAGCAGGCCTCCTCCAACAGAGCTAAACTTCATGTAATTATAGGCAATGTAATCTAATGGTGTATATTCAAAACACACTGGCACCACAAAAGTTAGTTGAGTAAAAAGTCAATTAGATCCAAAACAAATCAATAAAGTCTCGCATTAAAAGCAGCTGTTTGACCAGCTTTATGTACAACCATCAATTCCCTGTGGTTTCAGCAGTAGTTCTCATTTGCAATATTCTCCAAGCAAAAGCTCACGGTCCCTTGCTGACTGAACTGACCAACCAGCCCCCTTGTATTCGTTAGTATTAAGGCTACATGAGTGATTTCTGCTGCCAACTCGCCTCTCTGGTTGCAGTACTACAATGTTTTCTGTGTTTCATTCTTAGGAACAATCCAAGACCTCATGAAAAGAGCCAGATGCTTTTTGTGCGCCACAGCTACAGGCATGACAAAGAACATTCCCTCTCCTTCTGCAGCCACGTTTAGCAAAATCAGAAGCATCGGAACAATCAGAAAGACATGGTGTGAACTAAGGGCTAAGTGTGCGGAAGCCTGAGAGACAGCAGAAAGTCCAGGCACTTTTCACACCTCATAGGAACGAGCTGAGTGAATCCTGTTGTGTTGGTGACTAAGGCACCTTCTTACTTCATAGAACTCCATCATAACATTAATTTTCATGATGTTAATGAGTGGTGTAGCCCATTTAGGCCAGGATCCGAAAGCCTACAGTTTCTCCACAGGATACTGGTATATTCCTGCTAAGGGAATGAGTTCCCTAAGCCCAGGTTCCCACCAATCAACCAGGATGACTACTGGTCACATATGGAACTATCCCAAAGAAGGAAACTGAATATTTCCCCTTCTGGAAGCTGGATCAGTTTTTACATAGGTTCCTTCAGGAATTTCAGCACTTCAGTTTCTTATCTAGTCTTTCTGAGAAGACAGGCCTGCAGAGCTAAGCACCACCACCCTGATAAAAGGACTGAACTCACCAGGCTCCACCACGACGTTCTCCAGGCAAAAAATGTGTTTATTTTTACAAAGTCCTAGAGTAATTTTCATGCTTAATGATAACAGCCCGAGCCAATTTGCCTAAGACTTGACAGTCAGCTCCAATAATTCAACCTTAATTAAAGTTGAACGCATGTCAGTTCAGCTCTTCCCTTCACAGGAAATCTGACATTTACAATGATTCATGTTTCAGCCATGCTACGGGAAGGCTGCATCACATCTGCCATTCTCCTGCACGCAGAGCGCTACCCCTTTTCAGCATGCCAACTTTGTTTATTTTCTAACCAAACACTTTGGACTTCTTCCACTGGGCGGTTTTCTTAAGTGAGCAGACAGTGGAACATGTCTTGGTTTCCCTGGGATGAATGATGAGTGCGAGAGAAGGGCAGGAAAGGACTAAAACTGCCCCACAAGGAAAATAAAAACATCAAAGGTTGGTGATTCTCGCCTTCTTGATCAACTACTTTGCTATTTGCAGGACTGTGGAAAAGCAACCTTCCTGTGTCTTGTGCTACAACAAAGTTCTAGTTTAGTCTGGGGAAGATGAACATGTAAAGAACTTTAAAAAACATGGAGAATTTTAGCAATAGTTCCAAACAAACAATAACGTCAAACAGGGCTTTCAGTTCAAAGGAAATCTCAAGCCCTCTACAAATGAATTTGTCCCCAAAGGTACCTTATCTGGACCTCAAAGACCATCAGAGTGGACCCAGTAGGAAATATCACCGGATTGAAAACCTGTGACTGGAATAAACACGCACGGCCCATGCCCACGGCTGCACAGGCTGATATGCTTGCCAGCATGTAAGTACACAGCATTGCAGGCTAAACACAATACAGAAAGTCCCAGACACAAATTAAACCTTTCTGTTACAGGAATTTGCTTTCAAGCTGATTAAGAGTAGCTCAAGTGCAAGGGATTAAACATGTAAAGGCTGCTCTGAGGACTCCAGTAAGCAGTTACTGTGTTATACAAACAATTCCAGGGCAGTAACATTTCCAGCCCTGCCTCTTGCTCTTTGCAAGCTGCTGGTTGCTGCTGAAAGCCGACTGTCAACACATGCACAATGTGATTGGAAATAATCTAATCTTGCTTGCACGCCTTTCCTTTGTCTCTTGTTAAAAAAGAAAGCGGAGTCATTCAGACGTCTTTCTGTGCTCTCCCTCGCCGCAGTCGAACAGCAAGGGTGACGGGGTGATGTGAGAAAGCAATGCCGCTCCTACATCCATCAATGACATCCCTACCAATGGCAATTTACCAAGGAACACAACAACCACCATCTGCAGCCTATCCGCCCACCCCATACATCCCTGAACACAGACATAAGCCAGACTGGCTATTATGAACCCTGCTCCCTATTGTAATTCCAGCGAGAAAGGCTGCAAAAGCCTCACCGCAGGAATGAGTGGGACATCCGCGGCAAGAAGCCGAGTGTTTCAGACTTGGTTGAAGAGGCTCAGGGAAGAGTTTGGAACCGTCACATGCAGAGCAAGGCGGTTTTGCAGCGCTAGGGCCAAACAAAGAACTAACTAAAGGAACCTGCATGATGGATTTTGGCAAGCCTTTCTGAGCGGAGCTTTTAGAGTGCTGCATAATGCATTGTGGATATGCAACATATATAAGCACCAGCAAGAATGAAGCGTTTTGCATAGGCAATCATAACGCTGATGCTGGCAAAGTGCTTACAAGTGAAAATCAATATTTAAGTGCTAATTCTTTATCCTCAGCTGGCTTTTGCTTTTCTACGTATGGCTTTTTCATTGGGATTTAGGAAGGCAGCGCTATTTAAAACATTAGACAATTAACTGGGTCTGTAAAGGTACGGCAAATGGAAGGGAACCACCAGAACTACCCGCTGCACCGAGCACCAAGTTCTTCCACCTATTTTAATGCAAATCAGACAGACTTGGGACTTGCATACAAAAGCACTGGCTGGAAAGCTCCACTGCGCATAATGTGAAATATTTTTAGCATTTTTAGGAGGCAGAGGCCAAATTTTCACAGTGACAGCAGTGTTAGGCTGTGTCAAAAAAAGAACGCTCTTCTGAGGTGCAGGCTCTCCAGAACACAACGGGTCTCCGGTGGCTTTTCCACCCATAATCAGTGTTTCCTCGCAGAGGGAAACACGCGCGGATCCCGGTGCCTGCCCTCGAGCCCGCGCTGCAGCGGGACAGGGCAGATCCCGGCGCACGCGGGCGCTCCCGCGCGGCCCCGGCGCCCCCGCCGAGCTGCCTGTCAAGCCGCATCGTCTCGCGCCCGGCTCAACCACCCTCCCAACAGCTGCCACTATCAATTACGCTCGCAGACAGCCCCGGCTATCAGGCAGAGAACTGGAGCGAGCACTTGCCAGTTTTAATAAACTGTGTTGCCCAAGTCATTTAACCTGCTAGATTGCTGCGTGCCGGCGCGGTAACAAGCCTTCAGCTCTTCAAACCAGAGGAAAGCAACAGTGGCAAAAAGCTGTCAGCTTGGTCCTCAGAATTAACTTCCAAGCGTGGCTCCCTCCCATCCCTTTCCGAAGCGCCCAGGTTTAAAAGGAAAATATCTCCAAGTTGCTTTTTCGCTGCCGCAACATGGGAAGCGCCGGGTGTTTTTAGTGCAAAGTTGATGCCGAGGAGGGTGATGGGGATGTTCGCCACCCTCCCGTGCTCGGTGCAGTGTGGAGCACCCTGCCATGCTGACTCAGCACAGGGTTTTTGGGTACCGTGGTTGCTACACCAGCTGCCCCTGCCAAGGACCCTTATGGGCTCAGCTGGCTTCCCACTGCTTGCACAACTCAACACTTGAGCATGGGGAATTTAAATTCATCCTAGTGCTTTTTGGAACTGGTGGGAGAGAAACATTTACTTAAAACCAAAGTGTTTCCATCGAGATCAGTGGTTTCCTTTTGTGGCATTTGTATAAATCAAGACGTCTGCAAACACAAACCTAGAAGAAAGGTCCATTGTGAGGCTTTCACTGGCTGTTTAGGAATCTGCACTTCCACTGGAAAACATACTGAGCTCTGCAAATCAAAGGGACACTGAAAAACACTACGCGAAATGTTTCCCCAGCCAGCTGCGTGGATAAGCCCCAGCACTGGGAAAGCCTGCAGCACCGAAAGGCTTCACCCCTTCCCCAAGAACCCGAGGGCAGCAGCATTAAGACCTCGGGACTTGATGCCGATTTGCTGCTTTATGGTTCTTTGATGGGATGCTTTATTCCTGCAGATTTAGGGGCTTTGCATGCTCTATCCAGGCACGTTAGCTGTAAGCATGCATGACGACACTCGAAAGCTGCAGGAGCTCAACGAAAAACGGGTGCCAAGCGCCCGGATTGGGGCCAGAGCATGAAGAAGGAGGCTCACCATGCAAATCCCCCCAAAGTCAGTCAGACTGCATTTTCACAGCCATGCTGCTTCTGGCACCATTTCAATGCAAAGCTGAAACTGGATTTGCAGCTAAAGCACCCACTGTGGATGCTAGCGTTGTAATGAGATTGAAAGTTTCATACAGGCTTTTAATCTAGGGCTATAATGGTGGATCAAACACTGCAGGGTTAAGTCTCTTCAGCGCTGCTCCTAAGCAGATGTCGGCTGCCTGAAAACCAGGGACATAATAGGCCATAAAACGTTACTAAAGCTTTTTCTATTTACTTAGTAAAGGTGTTTTTGTTTTGTTTTGCTCTGTGCTGTTTTTGCTATGTGCAGCATATTTACACCTAATCTCAGTGACAGACAACCAACAAGGTAAATAAGCTACTAAAAAGACAAAAAGCCCTCAAACATACAAACACAAGCAAGCACAAATATTCAACTTGAGACTTAAGCTTTTTAAACAAACAAAACTGCTGTGTATCAAGTAATCTTATGATTTTAATTAGCCAAGCAAAGTGCAAATAATAAACTATCAACTACTACATTACAGGAGAAAATGTGCTACTACTGCTGTTTGAAATCCACATCGATTCCCATCTAGCCTGCGAGTTATTAATCACTCCAATTAAATCATGAACACAGGTCTTTACACTGGAATTGAACGCCCACCAATGGATCAATAACTCAAAGCTGCAGGAGCAATTACTGCTCAGCACAACGGGGCAGCTCGTTCCGCAGAGCTCCACGTCGGCCACTATTCACCCGGCCCTATCCGCACAGGCAGAGCAAACAAACGCGGCAAAGAAAGATTTTATAACTATTATTCTCAAAATAAACAGACATCTGCTTAGAGTTACCTAATCTCTCACATCACAGAGGCGGATCTGCCAAGGTCACATTGGAGACATGATTACATTTTTTCACAATTTGTTATTCTAGCAAAGCCCTGATAAGATTGAACTATTGAAGTTCACACTCTGGTTTAATTTCAAGAGGTTAAATGCCAAATCCTTTTCTTATTGCTACAAGGAAGGGATCTGCCAGGCTGCATAATACCCTGTGTGGGCTAAGACAACAATTTTGTTTCATCTGCACAATCTTATGAAGGTTTTGATTTTTTTTTAAATGACATCAGAGAACTCCAAACACACGAAGAATCATTAAAAGTAAAATCTGAAAGCGAGCTTGTTCCAAAGAAGGGAGAATGACCTTTCAGGCTCCCAGCCTAGGGAAGTTAAATCAATGGCTGGCTGGGAAAGCACATTCACTAACCCAAACCAGAAGAAGGCAAGAAGGAACATTCTCAAGCACCAGATCATCTCTGCTGGGAACGGGGGATGATTACCCCAACCAGCCAAGTGTGTGCAGGGTCACAGCACCCCTCGCTCTGCCTAGCAAGGTAACTCCTGCTTGTCTGGTGCAATGAAGAAGGATTAGCTTGCGTCTGGGCTCTCCCACGGCCCTACGTCCTTTCCATGGGGCTGTATTTCTGCCCACACCCTCAGGTCTGTCTCCCTTCCAGCCCATCTATCATCGCTCATTAGGGGAGCTATTGGCAGGTAATTAAGTGGTGATGGACCCACCATGAGGATAATCAAGATGGGTTCATAGGGCAACCTCCAGGCTGTGGCCGATCCCACTGCTTCCCCTCACCAGGGATGTCCAAAGTGCTTTGGACACAACCAAGGTACCCCGGGAGAAGCGACCTCAAAGCAGGCAACTCGAGGCCACAAGCAGGCAGAGGGGCAGCACAAGCCTCACGGATCTTCAGGCCCAGCTCCCACCTTGGCTTTGAATCGCCAGACACCCAGGTGACAGCTAGAGAAGGATGGCTGGGAAAGTAGGTATTCCTCAAGACACCCCAGGCAGAGAGAACCCAAGGAATAGAGCAAGCGGTCTTCCCGTCTGAAGGCCAGAAACCGGGACTAAGGAAGAGGAAATCATGTTGGGAACTTTTTTTTTCTGGAATGCGGCATGCGCTGTCCGTATGAAATGCATCAGCTCCAAACCCAACATGCTACACACTCTCCTCAAAGAGAGCTTCTCTCTGGTCTCCGGGTGACTGAAGATCAACCCCTGCAAATTCTGTCTTCTAGGTTGCCTTTCCAATCATTTCTACTGGAAGAACCTAGGCACTCAACAGACTCATTAACATGCACATACAAATTCAGCCCCTGAAAAGACTCATACAATTTCAAAATGATCTTTCAGGGAAGAATGAAACCAAAATACAAGAAGAAAAGAACCCTCTTTCATTTTCACACCTTCCTGAGGTCATAGATGAGGTGCTGTCTCTCCGCTTGACTCGGGAATTGAACATTAGCTGAACTGGAGAACTGTTTGTAACTGTGTGTGACCCTCATTTCCCAGCACTCAAAGGTTAATCTTTACACGTTCTGTTAGGTTCTTAATGGACACCATTCAAAATCCCCAAGCTTCAACGTGAAACAGCAATGGGATCAGGACTTGCTGGAAGCCAGATGTGACAGACCTGGCTTCTTCATTTTTAAGTGCTAAGCAGGAAAGGATATCACACCACTAAGAGCAGCAAAAGCTGAGAGCATTTGGGCTGGAGCTACTACAGGTCCTGGTAGATCTGGTCACATGGAAGTAACAGCGGCATAAAGGTCACCCATGAGTGCACAAATCCAGGGAATCTGCTGCCTTCACCAAGAGGAACAAGTGGAACGGACTTCAGGACGGACAAGCGCAAAGTGAAGCCGGGGCTCTGGCACAGAGGACTGAAGATGCTGTGGAAGGAAGCTTGTTGACTACTTAAGCAGCCAGACCTGCTGTTCCCCTCATGCCTCGCGCCCTGCAGAACCACTGTCCCAGCACATGACACTGGGTTTAGGAGACCCCATGTTTGATCCTGCTGCTTAAAGTTTGGAGAAAAACAAAGCCAACAGCAATCACCTCCAATGGATATAAGCCTGCAATGGTTTTTGCTAAATGTCAGAGGACTGCAGAAAAGAAGATTTATTTTGCCTGTGTGCAGGCGTTACTTGAAGTGCCAGAGCTGCTTTCCAGCTCGAACTGAAAGATGTAAAAGGGCAGTAAACAGAAGGGTTTTGAAAGCGTCTCAGTAACTTGACTAACTTCCATGCCCAATGTTATGGCTGGAGTTATAAAAACGGAAAAATCTGCTGCAAGGTGACTTAGTCTTTACTGAACAGGAACTGAAAGGAGTGACTGACCATGCACAAATTAACAAAATCCTGCCTCATTTGGAAGTTCAGCTCTCACTGTTCGGCACCTGCTGTCAGGTTAGCAATAACCTGCCTGTAATTTGGAACACGGCGCTTAAGGTTCACTCCACGAGCAGCTCCCCATGCCCTGCAGCCTCCTGCTCCCCTCCCTGCTCATTCCAGGCACAGACACCGGCTTGGATGCAGCAGGACACATTGCTCCTCCGCTTGTGCCACCAGCAGCCAAACAACGTGCATTTAACTAGCACCACGGTGCCAACACTCAAAACTCTCTGGCCTCCACTTCGCTGGCAGTTTCGCAGTGGCACCTCTGCCCATTAATTTTATTGAGGTTCTGAGTTCCAGGAGACGTGAACCAGGAAAGCCAGGTTTTCCTGTAAGCTCAGAAGCAGTAAAATCCTCGTGGCTCATTCCCAGTTGCACGGTCAAAATCCAGCTCTAGACCTGCTGTAATGGCACCTTCGAGAAAACCTGAAATACCCAAGTTAATGTGCTAAATACATTCACCAACACTTTAAGTTGCATCATGGATAATTAAAATATTTAAGGGACAAGCTGCAAGTTGTTAATGAGGGAACATTTCCTGGAATGGTGTGTGCCCTTTGGATTTGGTCCCTATGGCAACCAAATATTCCCTCCAAAGGATGCGCTGGGAGAAGCATGTCAGGAGCTGCCTCAACATTTTAATTCACAGTGTGAGCAACAAATAAATACAACTACAGACAAGCAGAGTACAGGCAAAAAAGGAAAAAAGGAAAAAGGTTTGCAGACAGCATTAGGAACTCTCAAATGGCCTTTTGCTTTTTAAGACTGAAATAGGTCCATTTTTTTCTTTAAACAAGTCCTTTACCAAGATCAACAAAACCTGACTAATTAGAGGCATTGAGTCACATGTAGCTGTTACCACTAAGAAATGCTTTATGATACAGGAGCCTTTCTTCAGTTTGTAGCATCTCAGTCTTTAAGGGACTGTGACTATGTGCTTCTGCTCCCTCTGGTTGAAGATATCGGCTCAAAACCTTCAGAAAAAAAATCTTTCCTATCTCACTTGGTCCGTCAGGATACTAACTCTGAGTAAGCAACAAGATCTGAAGGGGAGCTTCTCGGCAAACTCCCAAAAACCTGGGGAATGATTGTCTTTTCTTTCAAAGCATGAACAGTGCTTTTGGTAAGCAACAAGGAAAAGACTGTACTTCATCTACTGCTTGTCCAAGGGAAAGCAAACTCCCTCACCATGGTCTCAAGGCATGTGAAACCATTGCAAAGGCCCTTCCACCTCCTTTGATGGAAGTAAGACTTCTTCAATGGGCAGGAGAAATTTTGGAAATACTTAGGCGCTGGAAATGCTTGAGGGTAATATAATATCTCACATCAGATAAGATCTAACACGTCCTGCATGTTAGTCACACCCTGCTATGAAAAGGTACTCTGGAATCTTCTCTTCTTTTAAGATTTATGACTGTGGAAAGAAATCTTATGGTGCTGAAGGTTGCAAGGCTGCACAGGCTGCTGCAGAGCTAGCCTGAAATAATAATTTAAGGCTTGTGAACTCAAATGCCTGCTCGCCACTCTTCTCCTGATGACTCCTTGGAGTCCAGTTACATTCACTGAAGTGGGCCCTGCAATAACCGTTGGCCTTAAGCACCAATTTCTGCAAGCCTGCTGGATGGAAACAATACTTTCAGCTGTAGGTCGTCAAGGACACAGGAAATACCTGTGATTCTCACATGTATGAAGACTATTCACTTCAATAACGCACGGGGGGTCATTAAGTAGGGTAATCATTCACCTGTCAGCCGATGTATTTGACCTTCTTAGCGAACCAGGTTTGCTGTAAGCTGCTGTGGTGCTCAGCTCACCCTCCCCACTTCTCCATGCAGGGCTCCAGCTCTCTCCTCACGTTACACTCGGAGCTGTAATTGGGTGGGCACTGCCACAATATTAACCTCATTCCTAGGTAGCAAACAAGTACAGACTCCGACATCTGTAAGTATAATCATGGGAATTACTTCAGACAAAATTGCTGCACGCTTTTATTTCAATTTGGGGTGAAATAAAGAGACAAGTTCCTGGGCTTAGCCTGCAGATACTTTTCCAAGACAGTAATTGCTGCAAAATTCATATTCTTATTTTCACATGTGTGGCATGTGCACCAAAAATTCTACTGAATTGCAAGTTTTTCCTTTAAATCTTCTCCATGACACTTTTTTTTTTTTTTCCCCAAAGAGCAAAAACACAAACAAACAAGAG
>JAVCKT010025847.1:0-22521 GCA_032273925.1 Rhynchotus rufescens
GAATAGTACCTTTTTGTGGAATCTGCATGTGGTGTTTTTAAGCAGAGGAGGTAGAAAAGCCAAATAGTAAAGACTGACTATCAGAAGAGCCTTCTATTAGTGTGAAGTGAATCACAGTCGTGAATGAGAAGATGGGCATTTTTGGTCAAAGGAAACTTCAGTAATGTTTACATGTCTTTCTGACAGGAAGCTGCTGTCTTAGGAAAGAAAGTACTGGTGTTGGATTATGTTGTTCCAACACCGCTGGGTACTTCATGGGGTAAGCTTGCATTAACTTCTTGTTTATCGTACTTGAGTACCAGTGATACATACTGAATTGCTATGCATTATAGATTTGTATCCCTGGATATTGAAATAGAATTCCTGTCATTCTGGAGCATGATTAATAAAAGACTTTCTTGCATGCATGTTCTTCTAAAGAGTTGCTTCTGTTTTGTACATTGCTAACTTATCTTGGTTATTTTGAAATCTTAGATTCTGACTGCTCACTTTGAAATCTGAAAGTGGCCAGATTTTGTTTTTGTGTTTCTTTGTTCATGTTCTTGTGTTTGTTGGTTTTCTTATTCTATTGTGGGTGGTTTTTTAAGTTTGTTTAGCTCTATTTTGTACATAGCTGATCTTGGCTTCCTTTAGAACAGATGGATGTGTCTATAGTTGTGGACATATAGACAGCTGCTGTCTGACTTTGTGTGACATTTGAGAGTTGAGAATATGAATAAGAGTCATCACTGAATGATATGGGTGACTAACAAAGTGCACAGTAAGAGAAGTGTAAATATCCTGTTCATGCTGGTAATAATGGGCTTTTTCTGTCTTAGGACTTGGTGGCACTTGTGTGAATGTAGGTTGCATTCCTAAGAAATTAATGCACCAAGCAGCGCTTCTGGGGCAGGCACTCCAAGACTCAAGGAAATACGGCTGGCAGTATGAAGAACAAGGTCAGTAGGAATGCAGAGGACAGCAAGGCAGGATGCTGCATAAGACTCTGAGCTTAGGATAATTTTTGTTTAGACACTAGTATAATAAATGTAGAGATCAGTAACTAAGTGAATCAGAAGGATTTCTCTCTCTTGAGTCATAGAAACCTTTTAGGATTAATTGTGTTTTGTTCTCTCTATTAACTGAATTAAATGAAGGAACATCTAGAATTGACTTTGGGTCATACTATGATTTTTAGGTCATACTAACACAGGTAAATATTAGCAGCACAAGATTTTAATGTGTGTCCTTATTAGCTGATGCTAATTATGGCTACTTGGCATGTCATACAATTAATAAGACTTAAGATTCTTTGAGGAGTTTGCTGCATTTTAATTTTCTTAACTGTGAAACTGATGGTTTGTTTCAGTTAAACACAACTGGGAGATCATGGTAGAAGCAATTCAAAACTACATAGGTTCTCTAAACTGGGGCTATCGAGTGTCTCTAAGAGAGAAGTCTGTGACATACATGAATTCCTATGGAGAATTTGTTGAACCACACAAAATAAAGGTATGTACTATGTTTAAAATTTCTTATGTAGTTGGCAGGGAGAACTTAAATTCTAAGGCTGCCTTTTGAAACCTAACAAAGCAAAGGCTTCATGCTGAAATTGTCACTTCAGCTTAAGTTATCTCTAGATGTCCCTGCTTGAGCAGGAGAGTTGGAGTAGATGATTTTTAGAGGTCTCTTCCAACCTCAACCATTTTGTGATTCTGGGATTTCAAACAAGTGAAGGTTCAGACTGATATCACACTTTAGGACTGTCACTGTTTGAAAACCTAGTAAGTGTTATATAGAAGAAACATGGGCATCTGGAAACTGAAGTCTTGTCAGTAGATTGAGGCAGTCTCAGCAGCTCACTTCATGACAGAAGTCAACAGCCTGAGCCAGGAAAACCAGCAGAGAAAAGCTCTAAAACCTTGGAAACTCTTAATCCTGAAATGCAAGGACTATAGAAATAAACTCAGGTAAAGCACTTGCATAAGAGTGCTGGAGCTTATGCTGTATCAGCATAAGAGTTCAATTACCTGTTTTGCAAGACAAAACATGTGATGATGATCTTGCAGTAAGTGAAAGGTTAACTTAGAAGTGTTTATAGAATAAAACTTTGGTCTCTCATTGGATACAAGTGTCAACTTTCAGTATAAGTTTATGAAGACTGAACTGCATGTGTTGCAAACCAAGGGAATGGCAGTAAGGAGGGATTATGTGCTACATACCTTATCTTCCTTACTGTTGTAGTGACCAGGTGTAAGATCATGCACTTAGTAGTGTCCTTGATCTATGAGTGAAGTAGAAAAATGTTTAGACAGAGTTTGGGCTAGGTGACTTCCTGAGATCCCTTTCAACTTGAATTATCCTGTGAATTGGAATGGAAGAAAAAATCTTTTTCTTGTAGGGTCAAATAGTTCAAACTGAAAATGAAGGTCAAGTTTTGGGAGAGATGCATTGTCAAGAAGTTGGAATATTAGACTCTCTGAAAGCATGTAACTTATTTTTTTTTTCTAATGGAAGCCTGAGTAGTAATTGATATTACTCTGGTGGCATTTTGTTAACCTTCTTGGAGGTTTAAGTTATTTTAATCTTGCTTGAACAATCTAAATGAGTAGTTGGTGTGGACAGTATTCAAGAGGTAAATCACATTAGGTCTGCTAACTAATGTGGGGCTATCCTGATGCTCTGGTTCACTGTTGCTCTTTGGTCATCTACATGGCTTCTGTAAATGCAGTAGGCTTTACTTCAAGCAGCCTCTTCTTATATTCCAACAAGTCTTAAAGTCTTAATTAAGATTATGCAACTCTTAATTTGTCATAAAACCTATTTGTTATGATGAAGACTTTAACTGTGTTTATATAATAGGCAACTAATCGGAAAGGACAAGTAACCTATCACACAGCAGAGAATTTTGTATTGGCCACAGGGGAAAGGCCTAGATATCTGGGTATCCCTGGAGACAGAGAGTACTGTATTACCAGGTAAGATCTAAAGGCATTGTAGACTGAGTGTCAAATAAATGGGTGTTATAAGACCCTTGCAACTTACTCTTCTTTTCAGTGATGACCTCTTCTCCCTGCCTTACTGCCCTGGCAAAACTCTAGTTGTGGGTGCTTCCTATGTGGCTCTAGAGTGTGCAGGATTTCTTGCTGGCCTCGGCCTGGATGTCACGGTGATGGTGCGGTCCATACTCCTTCGAGGATTTGACCAAGAAATGGCAGAGAGAGTAGGTGCCCACATGGAAACACACGGTGTAAAGTTCATCAGAAAGTTTGTACCTTCTAAGGCAAGTACTTATCGTTTCTTCTTTCCACACAGTGTAACCTTATTTGTTAGAATATAGAGTATTATAGAATGAAGAGTTACAGAATATATTCTGTAGAATAGAATGTGCATGTTAGAATAGCTCGTGTGGGATGCAAATGCTTTTTGAGGCTAAACTTTTAATGCTATCAAAAGATCAAGTTGTTAGGTCAAGGTTTAAAGTGCTGGTGCTCCTGGGCTGTGCTGTTTAAAACTAAGACTATATGTATGTATCCAGATTGAAAGGCTGGAGGAAGGCATGCCTGGAAGACTGAAGGTGACAGCGAAGTCAACGGAGGGGTCAGACACTTTGGAAGGAGAATATAATACTGTAAGCATTTGTGCATTTGGCTTATACGTATAGGCATTGCTATGGAAGTGTGTTTAAAATATTTCAAAAGTGTTCAGGAGAAAAGTAAGGGGAGGCTTTGCTCAATAAATTGTTCACAAACCAACAGTTTACTGCTAGAAAAATTACATAAAACTTGAATATTCGTTTTGAATTGAGCTCTATCAGTAGAATCAGTGCAATCTATTGTTTGGAATTTAGTTCATGTGAATATTGCTATTTCTGTTCTTCTGATGTTTGGCAATTTGTTTTATCGTTTGAGACACTTAAGGGCGTGATTTAACAGACATGATGTGGAAGGGCTTTTGTCTGGGCTCAATTATCTTGGAGTTTTCCAACCATAATGATTCTATGATGAAACAAGTTGAGCATACTATTGTGCCTTTCAACCATGTGCTTTAAAGTTTTTCTAACAAAAAGAAGAGGATGATCAGCATAAAACTTCCTTGCATAAAACTGTTGTGTGTAATTTCAATTTTCAGGTTTTGATAGCCATTGGTCGTGATGCATGTACCAGAAATATTGGTTTAGAGACAATTGGTGTCAAAATCAATGAGAAGTGAGTATTGCACATCTTTTCCAAGCTACTTATTTGGATTATTCTGTACCTCTTTCTAACAGTGATACTGATGTTTTTTAAATCCCTGCTATTATAGTGAGCAATTCAGTAAACCTTTAAACCCTTTGACACCCTTGAGAAAAAAGTGAGTGAAATTACTAATGAACTGCATTTCTTAAATACCTGTTTCATAAGGAAACTGTTCTGAATTGATGATCATTTGTTGATCACTATGCTAAGGAATAGGGTTTTTTTTAATATTAAACTTCATTTACTTCGAAACTGCAGGTTAAGAATTCCCTTGAATCCAAGGCTTTATTCATTTCCCTTCCTTAACTCTAACTTGCTCTCTGGCTTTGTTAGTGTACAGATTTGAGCACTTACTGAAGGTTGTTCTGTGTAAGTGAGCTTGAACTTGGGGTTCTAGTAGCAGCTCAGTAAATCTGTGGGATGACTTTAAGGTATTTAAGGTAAGACTCTTAAAGCTTTAAATGATGCCCTGGCCCTGGAACTCGTGTGACTAGAAGTCTGAGGATCTAAAGAAGCAGCAAATTACTTGCTTACAGTTAACTTTCTTCTGGTTTCTCTCTGGCGTCAGAATGTTGAGACCAGTGCGAAGAAAGAGGCAGGATCATGTAGTTCAGGAGAGGGAAGAATCAGGACTAGGATGCGGTAGCTATGAAATAAATCAACCTGTTTAAACATGTGAGTGAGGCCAAGTAAGGGATCCAGATATGGATATATTAGAAGTCCAAATATCTTAAAATTCCTTGTCATCAGACTCTTGCTGGGGGCAAAATCGGCCCACTGAATACAGAATTCCTACTTTGCAAGAGAAGCACACTTAATTAAAATGTTTAATACCCAGAAATGACATTTATTTGTAGCAGAGCATGTCTCATTTGATTTCTTTTTAGCTCTGAGAAAAGTCATGATACTGAAATCTTTGTTTTCTTGTTTACTTAAAGGAATGGGAAAGTGCCAGTAAATGATGAAGAACAAACCAATGTGCCTTATGTTTACGCTATTGGTGATATCTTGGATGGAAAACTTGAGCTTACTCCAGTTGCCATTCAAGCAGGAAAGCTGCTAGCCCGCAGACTTTATGGTGGTGGCACTACAAAGGTAAAGCTCTAGGAGTACGATATTGTTCTCTATTACTTGCCTCAAAATAGTAGTAACCTACAGGAATCAACTTGTTCATACAACCATGGACACAGAAAGCATAAAAGCTTTGAGTGTTTTGTAAAGCATTGGCTAATAAAACTTTTCCTCTCTAAAGTGTACTATACAGAACTTGCACAATCTAAATATGAATTTGTATCTTTATTTTTAGTGTGACTATATCAATGTACCGACGACAGTGTTTACTCCTTTAGAGTATGGCAGCTGTGGCTTACCTGAAGAGACAGCTGTAGAACGATACGGAAAGCAAAACTTGGAGGTGAGAACACTCAAGGCTTGCTTAACTTGGGGCTTTATTCAGAAGCCTGTCTAGTTTGCACTCAGATTGTAGTGTTAAAACAAGATGAGCTGAACAGGTCTTGGTGGAGGTAGTGAAGTGTTATCCTTTGGCCAAAAGACTTTTCATCTGCTGGATGTTTAGCAGCAGTTGATTCAACTAGAATTTTGGGTGGCTGTTAGCATGCTGCCAAGAAGCATTTGACTTCAGGGAGCTAAACTCAGACTGAAACAATATCTGTCTCTTATTGTAGTGAAGAAAAGTCTTCTATTGCTGTAATAGAATCTTGGGGTTATTTATTTCCCACCTGCTCATTTGTATGTCTGTTTCAAATGACTTTTCTTCTGATTTTTTTTTTCCGCCTCAGACTTTAGTGGTATCAACTGAAACTCCTTGACTTCTAATGCTAAGTTCTGACTTTTGCATTCCTCCAAGATAGTTTCATTAGTGCTGTTTAGATGCCTTATTTTTAAATCTTGTTGTGCTCCAAATATAACTGGCATTGTTTAACTTGTGCTATTAATTGCTTTGTCGAATGGTTAAATTCATAACTAGATATTAATCTTGTGGTCCTACTGAAGAGCTCTTCTTGCTGCACATATAATCTTCAAATGCCATGTCTTCAAGTTGCAGCTGTTTTTAATCTAGCCTTTAAATCAAGGATACTTGTCCGTAGTTAAACTCTACTATTAAATTTCGAAGGAAAGACTGCTTGGGGCAGGGGGAGAAAAATCACTGATCCTGTCTAGTATACATTGTGAAAGTGAAGCAGGTTAATTTTTATCTATTTGTAAAGATAGGGTTTTTTTTAAGAAAAGAATATTATATTAGACTGAATACTTTATCAAATCCTAATGCACTTGTCATCTCCCAGGTTTATCACAGTTTATTTTGGCCACTTGAATGGACAGTACCAGGAAGAGACAACAATACTTGTTATGCAAAGATCATCTGCAACAAATATGACAATGTAAGTAAGAAATTAGAATAGATTTTAGTATATTCTGAAAATAAAGATTTTTAGACTAAAGAAAAGCCTGAAAAGATTATCTGACTTGCTTGAAGTCAGTTCTGTGCATTTTGTTAATATACTTAAATACTTGCTTTCAAAAATTTAAATGAGGGAGCACTAATCGTTTGAGCAATACTAGCTTGTTATTTTTTTGGTATCAAAATGACTTGGAGGGAAGGAACGACAGAATGGAAGAATACAGTGCTTAAGCTAGGGGGAACTGAGCTTATTCTTTGCAGCCCTCAGGGAAAGGTTAGGTGAACTCCTGAAAGAAAAAACGTGGATGTGTTTTGAGGAGTGTGTTTTGTTCGGACATTCGTTGGAAGAATTACTTTCTGTGGAAGGATCATAGTGGAGGAATGGACTTTCTTTAGGTTTCTGTGAAATTTTGTTCTGTTTTTGTTTTTTTCCTTCCCCCCTGAATATGGGAGATGGAAGGGAATGTAGGCTCATTCAGTCATACAATCTGTAAATCCTTGTATTACGAGGAATTTGTATCCAGTCTTGCAAATTATGGCCAGACCTGTGCTAATATTTACCTGAAGGCATGGAAACAACCCATGAAAATGTTTTAAAACAAAATGTTTGTCCTTCCTGATAAATCAATTTGTAAAGCAAGCCAGAACAACACTCTTTTTTAAATCGTTGACTACGCTACATTTACTTGCTCCAGACACATTTTGTTACTTATTGAAACCCATAATGATTTCACAAAACCTTGTTAAGTGCTTGGCAGAGGAACAGACAGTGAACAGCAAACTGTTCAGTGTCAGGTTTTTAACAGACGAAACAGGTCTTCTATCTGAATTTAGATGTCAAGAATGGTACTTTTAGCATTCTGAATAAACTGTATACATATAAAGTAAGTAACTGAGAAAACAATCTGTTTATTTTAGACCCTGTTTTTTGAATTACAGTGTTTCACTGATTTTAACTCATTTCTCTATTACACATTTGTTTTGTCCTGATATTCAGGACTCAAATGAATGGTAGAACTACCTTCTTTCAGAGTAGCCTTTTTATTGTGGACCATGCTATTGACCATCTTAAATAGCACATAATTGTTTTGAGAGTTTAACAAATGCTCTTCAAGTATTGATGTGCTTCCACTCTGAACTAATTCCTGTTCTATTCTTATGTCTCTTAAAGAACCGTGTCGTAGGTTTTCATGTTCTCGGACCTAATGCTGGTGAAGTTACCCAGGGTTTTGCTGCTGCAATAAAATGTGGTCTCACAAAAGAATTACTTGATGAAACAATTGGCATCCATCCAACGTGTGCAGAGGTAAGGGAGGACAAACTGCTAATTCCAGCTTTTGAGGTGAATGCTTAGGTGCAGCTAAAGACTAAATCTCACTATGATGAAATGCAATTTTTTATTTGACTTCTAGCTGCATGTGTTGTATTAAGTGTTTGCTAGCTGTGCATTGCATCCTGTGTTCTGTTGTAGCCATTCTTAGAAATCTAGTGCCGTTGCTGTGCAGGAGGAGGCTTAATAGATGTAGACATGTAGATGACGGTAACAGCAACAGTAAGTTGTTGTTTTGGTATCTTACAGGTGTTCACTACATTGGACATTACAAAATCTTCAGGACAAGATATCAGTCAACGAGGCTGCTGAGGTTAAACCTGCTGTTTTATCTGTTTTCATTGTGCACACTTGGCTCTATGGAAGTCCCAGTACATCCAACTACTTTTGGGCAAAATAAATGTTTGCATCAGGACCACTGTTTGTACTGCAGCTGGGAGAGGTGCCTTTTAAAGCTTCCTGAGTAAATAGTGTTGCAAATGGAAACAGTATAACAGCAGGGAAAACTTGGACTGTAAATCCCAGCTTTGCTTGGAATCAGCACTAATGTGCTTTTTTGACGTTCCGGCTCGGAACCTTGCTCTGAGGTGAGCTGCGACTGATGACTGCCATGCAAGGGTGGGAGAGCTCGTCGTCCAGTCAGATGACTGAACTTCTGAAGGAAATGAAGTTGCACAAATTAAAGCTAACTCTTTTAGTCTCCAGTGTCTTGTATAAATGCCCTGCACGGAGGGCAAATGTATAGCTGAATGATTCTTGCCTACAGTTTACACTTACTGATCTGTTTTTGATGCATTTTGTTTTACTTCAATTGTATTATCCACTTGAGGCAAAATGGCATAAATTGGGTGCAGTGACAAGCGGTGCAGTTCAATCACTAGATTCCTGTCTCAACCATCTACTTTGAAGTAATCTAAGATGTTGTTAACATTCACAGTTGTTTGACCTTGGGTAACATGCCTTCAAGATACAAATTCCAGTGGTAGGAATCTTTTATATTAGGACTGAAGTGCATGAACACTAGAATGCAAGACCTAGTGAGGTTACTGTTGCTGTTCATGGGTATGTTTAGTCCTAATACTGTCTGCTTTCAGCTCTACAGTGCAAAACATCAGAAGTGTAATATGTGGAGTACTCCTCCAGTCTGGAGGAGAAAAGTCTAAGAGCACTCTGTCCTACTCATAGCAGGTGCCTGTCCGTGATGGTAACGTGCATTGTATGGAATGTCTCTTTGAAGCATGTGTTGCAGCAGAGAGCAGTGGATAAGTGTGCTGTTATGCTTTGTGTAGTGTCTTGTATAGCCAGTAGTCTGAGACTTAATTCCACCCCTGGCATTCTGTTCTGGGGGAATTATGCTTGAATTTGGCCCTTCGGTTTTGTCCAAAGAGATGTTTTGAAAGACTATTCTGAACACTGTATGATAGTAAATGAACAGTTTTTAACTATTTAATCTGTGATGTATCATGGAATTTAAGTTCAATAAACAAAATATACAACAGTTTATGATGTCTGACCTCATGGCTTATGTTATTTCTTAAAGAATTTGTGCTTCAGCTGTGCTGTTTATCACACAGTGCTACAACCTTTAGGCTTGAGCATGCTGGAATCTGTGCAATGGAGAGACAAGTTGTGTTGCCACCTCCGGGGGCTCACACACAAAAAAAGTCTTAACCCACTTCTGTTTCTACAGAGACTTCTGTAGGCTGAAGCTGAGGATAACCAGGAGTTCTGTGCACTTCAGAGTACTAAATGTGTATCCTTGTTGCAGCGGTTACCTGCAAGGTAGTTGCAAGATGCTCAGTGGCATCTAGCCAGATCATTAGCACCATATTTTGCTGAAGATGTTCTTGTTTTTAACTCATAGAGACTTCTTTGACTCTTGATTTGAGCCTAGTAATACTGCAAAGTTAGTACTTGAGAATGGAGACACTTGCTGAACTAGCAGGCTTGGCCCATCTACTTGCCATCACTTTGCAGCAGTGACCTCGAGTGGCCCTGCCAAAAACTGGCTGAAAACTCGGCTGTCCTAGGTCAGCTGTTGTACTTTGAAATAAGCACAAATAGGCACAAATAGTGACTAGTCTCTGAAGTTGAAGTGTTTGGTTTCATTTGAGTGGTGTTAAAACTCCAAAATGGATTGGAATGTTCTGGTGGTAACAGGTAATATATACTACAGACTTCATATAAAATAAATAGCTGGGATATAATTCACAAATAAAGTCATTCAGAAGACCTTATGTCATGAGAAACTGGCTGCTAATGGTGAAGTTTAACTTTTGTAGCCATGTTAGGATGTAGAAAGAAGGAACAAGTTGTTAAGTCAGTGGTAACTCCTTGAATTTAATGTAAGCACTAATCAAGTTCCATTTCATATTCAAATTTGATTTGTAGGTTTAAGTTCAAGTTAATTGAACAATAATTACTGCTTATGCCTTGTAACAATATACTAATTACACATGTTAATTTTATCTAACTTGCCTAGGCTATCAGCTCTTTTTAAATGATAACTTTGCAAGCATTGAGCCCTCTGTACAGTTAATTGTTTAAGTGTTTAACTCTTCATTTAAAATGTACAATAAGTAGTAGCAAGAGCAATTTTTTTAAACAGTAGTAATTTGTCCACAGTGAACTTCTTCCTTATGTTTCATTAAGCTGGAGTATAAAGTAGAAGTTGCCATGACAACAAGATTTAATTGAAAGCAAGGATTTTAAGCTTTGCAGCAGATTTTTGGACAAGTAGGATTTGAGAAGTAAGAACCTGTAACTGTCAGCTTGCATAGCATCTCTCAGAATGTGGATTGTAATGTTGTTTTCAGTCTTTTTTATTTGACCTATGACTGAATTAAATAGAATACATTCTGCTTCAATCTTTTTTAAACTTAAAATATTTTTGGACTCCAGATGTTGTGTGACCTTAAATTGGCTTGCTGTCAGTTCTCCCAAGAACTCATATTAGGACTATTTTGTTTCTTATTCTCAAAATCTACTTCTGTCTGGAGCCTTTCAGAGTTGCTGTATCTTTATAGCTTGTTATTTAAAACAAACAAAATGGTGTTTGATATTCTCAGGGTGGTATGGTGGCCAGAGTTGGGGAAGGCTTCATGACATCTCTCTGAAATCTATGAGAATACTTGTGCCTGGTGTGATATCATTATGGTGCCTTGGCCAACACTTGTCTACCTTCTGAAAGACCGGAGAGGAAGGAGGCATTCCCCTGCGATACAGTGTTAGAGCTGAATTGTTAGCTTGACAAGTCCAGGTTGACACCCAGCAGCTCCATCTGCATGTGAGGAGAAACTTCTTTGCTATGAGGGTGCCAGAGTCCTGGCACAGGCTGCCCGCGGAGATTGTGGAGTCTCCTTCTCTGGAGGTCTTCCAAACCCGCCTGGATGCCACCCTGTGCTCTGGGTGTCCCTGGAACAGGGGGTTGGACTAGATGATCTCTAGAGGTCCCTTCCAACCTCAACCATTCTGTGATATTCAACAGCTTACATAATCTTCTCTTAGTTGAAGCAGTGTTTTTGTCTAGATACAGAAAGACATAATTATCAGGTATCTGAACTGTAACTCTTGAAACAGTGAATAATCAGTAAAGCTGAGAGCTGTGTAGCTTAAAAAAAAAAAGGGGGGAAACCTTGTGAAATTTATCCTTTCCAGATCTAGGAGTGGTTATGATTATAGTTATTGTAAATATGGAAAACACTTCATCATCAAATTAGTAGATGGCTTTCCACATAGCATTTGGCATGAATTTTAATTATATTTTGAGCACTGTAATTTGTCTTAAGTAACACAAGAGCAGCCAGTCAGCTTGCACAAGCATTATAGGTGCAAGTTGGAGTCAAAAGGGGAGCAGACTTTTGTTTTAAAATGTTTAAAATGCTAGAATAAGACATGACAAGCATTTCTGTCTAGTTCTCTTTAAGGCTTTGGGTTCTCTCTATTCCTCCTGAAGTGACTTTTGACAAAATCTTGACAAGAACATCAAATTTCAACTCAAAATACTGGCAAAAGCAAAACCAGAACTTTTTTTAACCCAAGGTTGGAGTTCTTAAAGGAATACTTCAATCTCACATTTGTCAAGCCTCCTAAAAATAATGACAGGAAAAAATTCCCGGGTGTGGCGTGAGAAGAGGAAGATGGGAAGAGCAGAAGAAGGAAAGGTTAAGTGTAATTAAAACTAAACAAACATTGCAGCTCAAGAAGCAAACCAAGTTTTTTGGATGCTTGCAGCACTGCATCATCTTTTCTCAAGACTGTAGTACAAGTAAGTTAAGAGACAGATTAAGAACTTCTGAAATGCCCTTTTTGTAGTTGACAGTGCACAATGAATACTGAGAATGTGATTAAACAGCTTTTTTAAGGTGGATGAGTTGACAATTTCAAATTGAGGTGATTTCCAGAACTGCCTGCCTGTAGCTGATGTATCCGGATAGGGAAATAAAGAATAACCGTCATATCCCGAAATCAAAGTTGAGCATAGAAATGCTTTTTTGAGCTACATGCTTTTTAGCTAGCTTTTGATTAAATAGCTTCTAATTCTTCTGATGTTTACTGTTCAAATACCATAATGATGAAAATCTTAAAAAGCTTATCATGGATTTATATGCGAGGTAGGGAAGTAAGATGCCTTGAAAAGAAACTGTTGGAAGTTTTCATTTATAATAAGCCAGGTTAGTAATCAACTTGGTAGGTTTGTAACTTCATCCCCTAAAAGGACAAAAATATCATGTATATATTGTTGATTTGGTTTTGAGCTTAGTAGCTAAGTCTAAGTTGCAGGGTATTTTTTTAAGCTCCTTACACAGTTCTTCATCTGGCATAAATTTCTAAGGAAAGATTAAATGCAGACTTCTGTTTTGGAATAAAATAAGAATCGCAGGGTGTGAGTGATTTGAGTTGTCTGGTTCTCTTGTTCTGGGTGGATGCCTGGAAGCTCTAGGTGCTTGTGAGTTGTGCCTGGATGGACTAAGAGCCCACATTTTTTGTGCCTAATACTGACCAAAAATCTTCCCTTGAGTAGTATTTTTTGTTGTTTATTTGTTATTAACTAGGGCTAATAATTGTGGGTAGGTGCTGGCATCAGCTTGCCTTGTAAAATTGTGACTCCTGGAAATCTGGCACTAAATTTCTTATGTAATCTTCCCTCTGACATGCCCTGACTTGGGGCTTATGTAATTTGTGGGTGGAGGACAATTTATGAGGAGCACTAATGGGGTCTGAACTGTTGCAGGTGGTCATTGAGTTGAAGTCATGGATGAACATTGTGCATTTGTGGGTGGGGAGGAGCCTATGCTGGCAAAGATCCAGAAGAAAGGGAAGGATTGAGATGGGAAGAGGAGGAGGAGGAATTTGCATTGGGATTTATCACTTGGCTGTCTCCCTTTTCTCCCTCTGCCTCTCAAGAAGGAAGTAGCACCCTGGAGTGAAAACCTCATGCTGGAGCTGTCAACCAGTCATGTTCCTAGGTAATAAATCTGCTTCCACCATCCCATCTCACCTGCATTTTGATCCCGAGACAAGCGAGAGAGTGGAGTGGGGAGCAAAGATTCCACTCTGCTCTTTCTTCCTCCTGCAGGCAGAACCTCTCTCCTTTTACCTGTCTAGCCTTAATAAATGCCCCATATCGTGGGGTTAAGAGACCTTCTCTTTGCTTCCAAAATTAGAAGCCCCATACTTTGCCTGGAGCAAACATCTTCCAGGCTCTGGGTTACCATTGTCATCTCAATTACCCTTCTATTGCTCTTAAATGTTAATTTTATTGAACTTTGATAACATTCCCTCCTAGCTGAGGGGTGAAATTGAGCAGGATTATCCCTTATGAAGCTGATGCTCCTTGATTGCCTGATTGACATCTCTATAGCCTTCAAGGTCTCTGGGCCAGGGAGGAGGAGATGAAGAGGAGATTAGGGAAGAGGCCAAGAGCGCCCGCATTGGATGAAGCAGCATTAAACCAGCCCCGGCTCTGATCTACCTCTTTGCTTCAGTGAAGGGGTTGCCTTGCTGAATTAGGAAGCCTAAGACTCTGGTATGGAGATGTTAATAGGCCCTTCAGGGCTTATGTTCACCTGAGCGATGCTCACCTGGGTCATTCAGAATGTGTTTGTGTCTTGGGCTTGGCTTTGTTTGTCTGGGGATGGCAGTAAAGGTTAGGAACTCTGCTCCATCTCACATCTGCGGGGTGATCTTGTCTGTTACTGAACCTCTCTGAGGATCAGCATATATTGCAAAGGTGTTGAGAGGAGTAATTAATGTTTGCACGGCAATTTAGAGAGATAAAATGAGATGTGTTGAGTGCAATGTCATTGACAGGAACTGTTGGATGCAGATCTGTTTCTGGCCGATCACCAACTGTTGCGTTAGACTTTCTTAGGGACCTTGGGAGGAATTGAATTCCTAGACCTCCCTTCTCAGATTATTCAGATTTCTATAAGTGAGGGAATGAGGTGTTTAAAACACATGTGCACACATGTATATCCATACTGCTCATGACACACAGGAGAGGTGTATCTCCTAATGCTGTGAGCAAGCTGGTGGTGAATTTATATGGATATTTGTCTACAGATTTATATGGAGAAAGGTTCGCCTCATTGTGTCTGGGACAGTGTCACGCAAGATAAAACAAGTTCAAGATACTTTTCTACATTTAACTTGTGATAGATTTTCTGCAGCTACTTGCATACATCCTCTTCCTCATGGAAGATGTCTCAGACATGGACTGAACTTGTGCCTCCCAGACCCTTCTGGCCTATTATTCAAGTTAAAAAGCAAGCAGCACCTGAAGATATCTTAGGCTGATAAACTGTCCTCAGAATCTGAAATTCTTACCAATTAATGACTTTTAGAGCTGATATTCAGATCAGTTGCTGGTGAAGCTGCTCAAAAGGTCCAGCAAGGAAGGAACAACATTATGAGGAAAAGTAGGTTTTTGAACTTAATACGTTTCTGCTTTTCTTTCTGGACTGGACTTTCTGGATAAGCTCTAAGCTTATCTCATGTTACTTGATACAGATCTAGTATGTTTGAGGCCTGCAGGAAGCATGCAGTGTTGCATAATGCTCCATGCGCATGTTACTTCATTAAAATTATCTCTTAAATTTAACACTTCAATCTAACAATAATTGTAGCATGCAATTACCAGCTAGACCTGTAATATAGAACAGTTCATTCTCTAAATGCAAACTTGTGTTTGCTTATACTTTCTGGCCTCATGTTTTTGTGGCACTAGTATAGATGCTACAATTCAATTCCTTCAGGAAGGAATGGCTTATTTCTCTGCAGTGATTTCAGTGACTGTTTTGGGAGGTGAATCTGATATTATTGATAATTTCTGCTTAGGCCTATTTTAATTCTTCTGACATGATGGGAGATCTAAAAAACAGGAGCTCTTTGAGACATTAAAAGGGGAACAGAAAGAACAATGTCGAAAGCTGTAGATTTTTGCATTTGCAGTTCATTCCTGAAGCAAGGTGTTAAGTGCAATGATGCACTGCTTAAGGTTTAACAGAAATGTCCATTTTGCCATTGGTCCTGCTGCTGCCCACAAATCGTGTTAGTAGGGCAGTATAGCATGCTATATTGAATACTATAGCACCTGTGCATTCTCTAGTATTGCAAGAAGCTGTACCTACAGTCAGGGATTAAAATATATTTGCAATTCATTCTAGGCGCCGACAAGAGCAAGCAGTGTTCCTTGAGCAAAAAATAGCAGATTGGCCAATTTTGAGTTAGTATCTTCCATTATAGTAGGAAAGAGAGCAGTATTTGTCAAATATCCAGAATTTGTTGCAACTAGGAATTCATGAAAATCTAAAGTCAGTACCTGAAATCTGGCATGTAATTTGGGCATGATTATAATTGGAGGTTGGACTAGATGATCTCTAGAGGCGCCTTCCAACTCAACTGTGCTGTCATTCTGTGAATGCAGCGTGCAGCAAACAGGAGCCATCTGTAACTTTGATCCAAACTGGTTATTTTCAGCTCTACCAGATGCCACCATCCAGTTCCCTCTCGCTGCATCCACTGGTTGAGGTAACTTGCTGGGCTGACCTGGGGCGCTTACCTGGCTGCTCTTTCATTGCTTCTGTGCTGCAAGTAGATGGTTAATTCTCAGAAAATCAAAATATTTTTTTCAGCTAGCAAGCTAGCTAGCACTAAAATTAGAAACATGCACAGTTAAAAACATAATGATTTTCAAAGTGAATTATTAAAATGTCAAGGTAATTCCTACAGTAAATTGTTTTTCATCCTTGCGGTTCTGTAAGTCATCCTTTATTAGAGTAATGATACTTTAAATGCATTCATTAAATATTACAACATGGGAGATTATAACCTTTAATTTGAAGAGTTGTTCTAACAGAAGAAAAAATAAATGATAGTCTAATACTCTCGTTAATTTGTGTTATGCTAAAACCAGGTTGCCAGTGGGATATGCAGTTGTGAAATACTGTGCAGTTTTCCTTTACTTATTGCTTTCTTTTCTTGTTTCCTTAGGTGAGATCAAATAGCCTTGCAAATCCCTCTTCCCAAGGTACTTCTCTTCAGATATTCAGCACTAAGTTCAGAGTAAGTCTATTTGAAAGGTCTACAGCTTGTATCTGTGTTTTGAGGAACGCTTCCTGAAGGAGTCTTTGGGGTTCCTGCTCTCATTCAGTGTTTAGCACTTCTGTTTCTGTAAAGCTCTGGCTGTAGAACTAGTATGGAAGATGCGTTCTGTGCTTCTGATTTATAAAGCTAGAGAACATCTCAGAAAAAGACTTCATAAATTTAACCTGATCGACAGATTATTACATAGTGTTCCATTTTGAGATATCACAGTCCCATTTAAAGCAAAGCTTCAATTTTTAGTATCTTCCTGGTTTCCAAAATATGCATTGTCTGCATCTGCATCTGCTGGCCCTGATGGAGCCAGAAGCAAGTTCTATTACCATCCCAAACAGGGATCACCAAGACCTTGGTCTGTGCTTTTACACAGGTGAGGTAAATGGTACTAACTTTTTTAAACCTGGTATTAACTTTTAACTTGTCAACTTTTAAAATGCTATTCAAGTCCACATCCTAACAAGGCTGTTTTTAAACAATTTTCAGCCATGCAGAGCATGTGGTGTCTGAGTGTGCAGCTTGCTGTCAGCCTGCTGAGACTTGATGCTTTTCCCAGCACCACTTCTGCAGTGGAAACACAGGAAATACTCTCACTGCGTCACTGCCCGTCAAAGCACCATCATTTTCCATGCCTATTCCTCATACTCTGGGACTTTGCTTACTTCTCCCAATACCATTAGGGAGGAAAAAAGAAGCTAAGTGACAGATTGCACTTTTCAAGATTTCATCTACCTTGTGTTAGTGAAGACTGAGGCAAAAATACCACTAGCTTGCTGAGCTACCATGCTCCTATATCACTGTTTTAAATTTAATATAACTGTAGCAGTCCTTACTATCAGGTACCAAATGATCAGCTTAGCTAACATCAGCTTTTCAAGAGCCTCTGGGCAGAGGGGCAGGTGCTGGATTGAATAAAGCTCCCATGAATCTGTAAATACTTGAAACTAGAATGTCTGATGTTGACTTCTCATGAATATAGATGCTACTAGAATGTCTCCTTCAAATGCAGCTGCCAAGCAATTCAAGTTCTCCTTTATATATCTTAACACTTGACTTGTAGAATTATTAAATTATTTTTATTTAACCCTGGAATAAAAAGGGTTTCTTTGTGTCTTATGGCCAGACCAAGGCTGTCCCTTTTCTTCCATTGAAATCCTTTATTTCTTTCTAAATTCTTGGATGCAGCAGCAAGGTTATGTCACTGGATGCAATGGAAGGTTTGTATGGGTTCTGGTGAGGAGGGGATAAACTTATTTGATTCTTCAGAGGGCTGCTAGTGTTATTTTTTAGGAAAAACCTTTTCTATTTTTTTTTAATTTTTAAATAAAGGAGTTTGAGTATTAAAGGAGGGATTTTTTGAGGTGCTGGATATTCCCTGTAAGGGTTTAAAAACTTTAACAGTCTTCACAAAATGTTCCTGAGTATGAGGCAAACTTTTGCTAGTCAGATTCTGAGATATCTCTGCTTGTTCATTTTTGGGAAGGTGGGGATCTCCTTGGTGCTATTTCTGCTCTTAGTTTGCATAGGAGTTTTATTAGACTTGCAACCTGCGAGGCGTTGGGTGTCAGCAGGCTCAGAGGGCTGTGCTGCCTTTCAAGAAGCATCTTCCCACGCCCAGCTCTTTCTCCTAATGCCATGGAGGGTAAATTTAAGGCTTGTTGAGAGTCTCTTTTGCTTTGGCATTCTCTCTGATTTCTGCAATGAGACTGAAATAAACTTGCCCAGATAAAACACCAGTTTTCACTGTGTTATTTACCTAAAACCATTGGTGAAAGACAGAGAATTTTGTGGAACAGAGACTTGTTCTAGGGCTGGTTTTCATTAAACGGCAGCAGAGCAAAATAACACTTTGCTAAACAGAGATATGGAAAAAAACCTTAAGTGTTTTTAATTACAAATACAACTTGACTTGGCAGACTTATTAGAATATCCAGCTTCACAGCTGAAGACTCAGACTTTGTCCTACATGTAAATTCTAACAGTTCTGTTCTTTGGGATAGCCATGCAATTCCAAGACTGAATGATATCCATAATTTAATTGTTACTTCTGCTTTATTTAGGCAAATGTTTAGTTCGCTGGGCCTCTTCCATTAAGGGATCAGCTCACAAATAATTTGTTTCTGTGTCAGAGCTCAGTTATGCAATAAACTTTTAACTGAAGAACCAAAAGAAGTGAATGTCAAATGGGGACTTGAATCTTATTTGCAGTTTAAAAATAAACCTAAACTTTTTCCCTTTCCAGAGCAGCTGTAACTCAGGAAATCTGAAAGTTGTTTTAAAGCACTGACCTTTTACAGAATTATGCTGTGTAATGGCTTTTGAAAGAAACTTCTACTTCATGTATGCATGCATTTTTATGGTCTGTACTGAGTGATTTAATAGGATGTGTCATTTTTAATTACTTTGCAAGAGCTTTCATAAGTCTAAAAATGCAAGTTGTGTCCTCTTGGCATTGCAGCTACTTAAAATGATTTTTATGTAACTTGTAGAAACTAGCACTGTGTGTATGGGATGTGTGTGTGCATATATACGTACATATATGGGTGTGTATGTGTATATATGTATATGTATTTATGTATTTTATCCTCCCGAGTACAGGATTGTTTTGCACTTTTGTATCTGCAAGATGAGCTCAGGTAAGTGAGCCTCACAAAGCCCTCAGCTGCAGGTTTCTAAGCTGCAATGGTCTAAAATTAGCCCAGCCAGTTCAACGACACATCATTGTCTTAGCAGGGCTCTGCAGTCTGGGTGACCTACTTGACATCAGTGAATTTTAATAAACTGCCATCCTTCTGTGGTCAAGAAATTGAAACCTGATGCGAATCTAGGGAAGTTTAAGAATAAAAGAAGTAAAGTGGCTGCTCGAATAGAAGGAATTTAAGGTGAATACTGGTGATTTTGCCTATGGAGTAAGGTAGTAACAAGTAAGTGAAAACTCGTTTAAAATACAATGTTAGAGGTTGTTTTGTACTTGTGACTTTTAGGTGAAAGTCACAAGTATAAAGTATTAAAGCATGACTTTTCTGTGATGCAGCAATAAGGAGATCTGTGCATAGTGCTTTTCCGTAACTATTATATCTGCTAGATTTGTTAATAAAAAGTTGGCTCTGCAAGTTGAATCATGGATTAAGCCTGCCTGGTATAGCTTGTAGTGCATGGCAGCAGAGAAAATCCTGCTGGACAAATTCCATAATGAACTTGATCCAAGCAGCCCTCTTTCCTAATCATACTCTTCCCTTAGTAATAACTGTGCAACACCAAGGCTCAGAGGTAAGTAAAGGAGTATTAGAGGGCAGCAGAGTTTGGCTCTTCATCTGAAAATGTAAGAATTGTATCGCTAGAAACTGTAAAATAACTTCATTTTGCAAGACCTGTATTGCTGGTTATGAGAAAAGCTTATTAAATAATCTGTTTTCACTAAAATGAGTATGTAGGAAGTGGGTTGATAATGCAGGGCAGATCTGGTTTTTTTGTGTAATTTGTTTTCAGGAAGTTTAATTCTTCTGCACAAATTTTTGTGTAATTTTTTGAAGTGTACTGCACAAAGTTCTGTGAATGTTTTTTTTCTGACGCATTGATTTCATTTTTGCACAGCAAATAGTGATAGAACTACCTGTGTATCAACAGGAAAAAGCAGGAGGATTCTTCCTGCACTTACACATACATTCATACACCCAGAAGTGTAATAATAAACCCAACTTGGTTGCCAGAGCTAGTAGTGTTCATTAGCGTTGTGGTGGCCCCAAGCAGAAATTAGGGCCCCTTAATCCCCTCAAGTGCACTGAATGACTCATTGTGTTATCTAACTTAGCTTTGTGGGATCTCTGTGGAGCCTTAAGTAATTGTTAGATCTGACCCTTCCCTCCAACAGAGCCACTATTAAATCTAGAATCAATATGGGAAGTTGCACTATAGCTTTATCTGAGTGAATAATGCAGTAATTTTGCAGCACTGTGTAGCTACCAAAAAAGAGCATTTTCTTGTGATTCAGTAGGTGAACAGACGTTCAAGCAGCGCTCGTCGTTCTCACGTTGGGCTTGGTCGTAGGCACGGCTCAAGTTCACTCGATTCACCTCGTGTTTGCAGTGGGGTGGGTGGCAGTCGGATCTGAGCTGCACCCAGCTGGATGGATGGATATTGGGGATCAGTGATGGATATTGGGGATCCTAAGGGCAATGGGAGTTGCCCTGTGTAACCTGGGCTCTTTGCCTATCAAAAACTATTATGTAAAACTTGCTCCAAGAACTCTGCTTGGACAGGGCTGATCTCTCTGGGCATCCTGGAGATGCTTGTACTGAGTGTGAAGATGAGAACGTATTAATTATAGTTAAAATTCTAGACATTCTCTTTCTCTAAAGAGTTTGTGAAGGCGGGACTTAGAGCACCCCAGAATGGGTGTACAGCAAAAGCTAAAGTGACTGCCCAAAACTGTGGTCAGAGCATAAAATGAAAACACTGAAGTGGAACTAAGGAGATTTACACTGAAGTGGAACTAAGGATATTTTCACTAAAGCCAAGAAGACATTTCTTAACCAAATTAGCATTCAGTGAGAGATGCTGATGTGCCAAAGCTTAAATGCTTGAGGAGAGCACAGCAGCTATGCTGAGTTTTGTGTCAGAAACATCCCAAAGTCCACGAAAAATTTGTCTTATCCTAGGGAGGAAATTGTCTTAATCGTCAAGGTTTCCTATGGGATGTGTGAGGCAAGAAGCATTGAAATCATCTTTTGGTTTGTTACTTTATGAAAAAAAAAGCAAATCCTCCCTTTTCACATGTTTCTTTGCTTAATATCTTATTCTTGTTTACATAAGTGAATGATTAGTGTTGCTCCTACTGCTTGTACTAGGAAAAACTCCCTGTGCTTTGATTCTAAAAATCATCTGCTTCCATATGACTTGTCCACAGAAGGCTCATACAACATATATAGGCCTTTATATGTGTATATATAGTCCATGTATGTAACAGTGCAAGAAATCACTACACAGTGGGCAGGAATTGCACCATTTAAGGCTCTTAAGCATCTAATAAAATTCAGAAATGCTTTAGCTGCAGCAAGAATTAGTGTATATCCAAGGCTCTGCAAATACTTCTTTAACAGTGTTCCCAGCCTCACAAGGGCTTGGAAAACTGATGTTTCCTGGGCAGCTGCCAAATGTAGGTAATGAATGGTTGTTTAGTGCTTTGGAAGTGTACAAAACATAAGAAATGCTAAACACCAGTTACAGGCTACTATCTGAGTCACAGGACTGCCTGGAGAACTGACAGTGATAAATGTCCACAATTACAGAACATAAATACCGAGTGGAATTACGTGGGGTGGAATAAGGTAGGGCCACCTAGGAATAATTAGGTACAATTAAGGAGAGGAGAAAACTTTCTTGAGAGAACTTCTGAAGCTGACACGTTTGAGGGAAGAAATACTGCATGTGCAGGAGTGTTCCTGTAAACTCCAGCACGGTCAGGTATACAAAGCCATGCAGAGAGTCACTGCTTCTAATAGATTAGAAAATTTTAAGTGTTTCTCGCTCCTTGCAAAATTGGAAATGCAGGCTGCTTTCCATCAATATTTTTGCTCTTTGCAGTGCATTATTTGTAGAAGCCACTTTGATATCTGCAAGAAGCTTTTCTGCAGGAGATGACATAAGGCTTCCATATATCTGAACCGGTCCATCTGTGTTTCTAGCCCAGTTGTTCTTCATGCACAGTAGCATCAAAGGTTTGCTAACAAGCAAGTATGTTGCACTAGTTTCTTTTATGTGTTCTAGTTGCTGCTTTGTTCACAATTCCAGGATAATCTGTATTGTATCAAACAAATTTTGCCATGATTTTTCAGTTACAGCACCATTATAATTCATCACCTAAGAATCCTGACCATTTGAGGTTTCATCCCTTTTCAAATGGTGAGTATATATAAATTATGTTTACAGAATAAGTACAGACTGTAGAAGAA
>JAVCKT010025849.1:0-12536 GCA_032273925.1 Rhynchotus rufescens
AAAAAAAAAAAAAAAAAAAAAAAAAAAAAAAAAGAGTAACTCTTCTCCCTAAAGGGAAGCAAGTCATAATAGCTTAATTCCTCTTCTCCTCCCTTCCCTTCCTCTGGCAAGACAGCTCTAGTGTCCAAAGGGCAGCAGAACTTTTGACTTTGCTTTCAAGAGTGCAAATTTGCTTTCAAGAATGTCACATAAAGCTCTAGTACCTCAGAAACCTTTACATCATTAAACAAGCATCTTATAGCTACTGGGGTGATATTTAAAACTTCTGACAGGAATAATATCTATCTAAAAGGATTATCCAAACCATGATGAGACTTAAAAGTGCAGATTGCTGGGAGTGAACGACTTTTGAGGTCTACCTTTAACAGGCTTTTAGAAATTCTTTCTCTCCACTTTCTAATATAACCAGTTTGGACATGAACAAATAATGTAGTCGGACATTCACTTGCAAAACACCTTTAGTAAAGCAAGAAGTTTCAGTGAAAGGGCCAGGAAGATGGCACTTACCCGCGTCATTTCAGTGTGAAGAAAATCAAGGTGGCTGAAACCACCGAGGCAGCAATGAACAGTTGTTTTCTGTTTCTTATAAATTCATCTGTCTCCCTCCCCAAACCATACACCAAGCAACAAATCTTTGCTCGAGATGTTCAGTAGTACAACATGCATGTAGGCCACAGCAGATCTTTCTGTTTTCCTTGAAAATATCCACCAATTCAAAAGAGCTGTTATTGGGATACAGCATTTCATGGATTTTCTTGGGGTGGGGGAGCAGGGGAGTTGTTTGTTTTTACTTCTTTTTCTTAAAAAGATGATGAATAAAAATTTGTACCATCTTTTGTTCTAAGTCGGTAAATATATATTTATATATGAAGAAAAACAGTTAGTTTCCATGAGTTACAAAACCTACTATGCTTCAGACAGAATCTTGTGTCAGGTTTGTGGTGACTATCAGCAGAACAGCACACTTTCCCCAGGTTCTGGATGCATGCATTCCAGAGACCTATAGTATTTCATCCTTTCAAGCTATGGAATACTTCACATTGAAGAATTACTTAGATTAACTAATTTCTTGATTGGCTCTACAGTAAGCAAGCTACACGAATACATTTTCCTTTCCGTGGTAATACAAGTACGCCTTGCAAAAACTGCACTTGGGGCAACATTTACCAACAAAAATGTTGACCTAGGTTCTTTAAAAATAATTCAGGCTATTCCCCTTTCTCTGAAAAGCTTGCAGTGACTCCCCCCAACACACATACATCTTGTCTGTCACACTGTCTTTAGCAGCAGCAGTAAAACCATTGTAGTTTCTCAACTACACTCTATCCCATCGACTTACAGGAGGTCACTTGAAAGCTTCAGACTATCTCAGACCCGTCTTAAATTCTGCTTTCTCTTCCAAATTCTCTTCCATCTGTTCAAATTTAACTCACAAGCTAGTCTTGAAAATACAGAGGAAAGTACACGTTGCGTTTTCTATTTTGTACTTCTCTATTCTGTAGGACTTGAGCACTTGCATAAGTGCTTTCCTGAACTGATGCCAATATGCTATAAAATAACTATTTTGTACCCCTTCTCAGTGCCACTCACTTTGTAAAGACACTTTGAAAATAAATTTCTCCCCTCAAAAATAAGCTACAAAAATGCACAAAAATGAAAATAGTCAAGCATTTTCCAATTCAACTTTAGTAAATTAAAAATGTCAAAACTTATGTTTTTCCTACACACACAAGAAGGAATGCACCTAATAATACAAATTAATGGCTTTTAAATGGAAGATCAGTATCTTATTGTACTTTTCACAAAGAGCTAAACCTCAGTTGCTGTAATGATGAAGAAAAAAAAAAGTCCTTTGCAGATCAGGTTACCTGTCTGACCTGAGGTTTTAAATAGACTGTAAGTCTGACTGCAGACATTTCAGATTCTCAGTAACAATAGTTTAAATCAGAGATTAAAAAAGCAAAAGAGCCATTCTACAACTTACATATGTTTATTACCATACTAAAAACCCAATACAAACCTTTCAAATATGTCAGAACTAGTGGACACTTTTAATAATAAAGTAGTGTTTCGGTATTGCTCTATATCATGATGGATTACTTACGTTAAATGATATGCATTAGCTTACCTGATACATTCCAACTCCTATGTGTTTGGGCTCAATTTTCACTAGCTCAGCTAATGGGTCTTGTACACGTCTAGCTATGGAAACTGAAAAAGAGGAATAGAAAAAGAAAAAAGTTTTTTTTTTTTCTGAGAAGTAGAATTATATAATTGCTTTTTCTGTTTTTATTCAATACTCTGCATATTTAATCCATTTTTGGACTGGAGAAGAAAAATAGGCACACAATTTATCAATAACAGGATAGAAAATTTTTGCTATTATTAGCCCCAAGAAATGAAGAATATTAACAACTTTTTTTAAAAAAAGTAATTTGGGAAATTTCTGGGAGATTTCACACTGTAACCATGACATTCACATCCTCTGTTCACAGGGAGAACATATAGAATTATGGACAGTGATTTTGCACTTATAGCCATACTAAAATGCATATTTAACATATAAAATTAAATTGTGAAATATCCTTTAACCTCAAATCACACGCATGTGATTTCTATATATATATCTCAACTAATTAACTTCAATTACATATATACACATATACATATTTTAATTATGTAACACAGCGTTCACTTTCAGAGTGTACTAGATGGTAACAGCGGGATAAACGTATGCAGCTCTGTGGCTGCCAGAAGGAGACAGGTTTAGGAAGAACAAAGTATTTTCCAACATTTCTGATGGCATTAACAGCGCGTGAGAAGAACATTTAGCCTTATTAATCTCAAAGTCTGAGCGAACGCTGAATATTTGAAGCCCATTTTTACTGTTAACTTCTTCACTTACTGAAATAAGAAAAAAACCCACTTATTGGCAAGGACTCAACCTTAGGCTAATTCTGCAGGTACTAGGTTGAATTCTTCACCTGGTCCCAACATTTCCAAGGGTGCTTCCTCCCACATATACTGAAACAAAGAGCTTTACCCTTGTACTTGTGAACTATTTTTCTTCTGAGCTTGAATACATAGAAAAAAACCCAAATTGTTTGATTTAGCACACACCTCTCAGTCCATTCATTCTATATTCCAAAGAAAATTACATGAAGAATACCAATACAGAGAGGCACTCTATGCTGAAAAGCAAAGGTTTTGCAAAAGAAAAAAGAAAAAAAAAAGAAAAAAACATATGCAAGGAAAGCAATCTAGAGTGGTAAAATGAAGTGCTGAGATTATCAGAATTATCTGATAAATTAGGTAAAGTTGCAGTGTATCACCATTACTATTCCTAAGTAATGTTCCACAAGATTTCTGAGCCCAATCAGCGGCCCATAGTTACTTTATTGGCATTACACAACACTAAAGACCTGGCTGATACCTGTGCCAGGAAGATTAGAAGTCAAACAGACGAAGGCAGACAAAAGGCAAGGCAAAGAGGCACAAAGTCATATCAATCAAGGCTCCTTTGACAGAAGCAAGAATAGGACGAGTTGGAGCAACAGCATGTAAAACAGTAGAGATCCAATGGACAAATAAATCTAATAGGTCCAGAGGAGAAAGAAGAGAACAAAGCTGAAGACACTGGGAATCTCCAAGATGTCACTTGATAGAGATTTTGAAGGCCAGCTCCTGTTGGGTGGGCAATTCTTCTTGCTGCATGAGCTTGTGTGAGAATGGGAAGAGTGGGGTTGCACAAGAGAAAGCAGGAATGCTTCTCCAAAAGCAGCCTTGCAGGTGGCTTTAGCATTGCTCCAAGAAACATTTCCTAAAATTTACCTTTATTATTACTACTATTTCAAATAAGGCCAGAGAACGACTAGATAGGAGTAAACAGATATATACATCATGTGATTTGGTCAATGATACATACACAATATTTCAAGAGAAAAACTGTAAGCATCTCCAATTATCAATATCGCTAATAAATACAAAAGGCTTGATGTGCCTAATTTAAATGGCCACTAGTGCAGGTGGTCAAATATCAATTTCACAGCATTTTGGATACTTGGAGCCAAACCACTAGATCCAGTGCCTGCCTATCTCCTCGCTATACAGGGGCCTCAAAGGCCAGCAGCAAGATCTATCTACTGAGCACAGCCCCAAAGGTTTCACTTTAAAGACTGGCACTGCTCGGCGCACAGTTAGCATGAAGTTCACCGCTCGGTCAGAGCAGATTTCAGGCCCTTTCCTATCAGGCCAAAGGGAGGCTGGAAATGGCAGCAGGAAGCACCACGGCGCTGACACCCGATCCGGCCGCTTCTCCGGCGGAGACGGGCTGGATTCAAAGGCTCCCGCGCACGTCGCCTTGTCAGGCTCACAAAAGGTTAATCAGTGCAAGTGCCATGGCTTACAACAGAAATGCTTTCCTGTAACAATCATACGTATAAATTACAGCTTGAAACACTAGTGGTACAGACGACCAGTCATCTTTCAATGTAGGAAAGTCTAAGCTCAACAGAAACAAAAATAGAACAAAGCATCAATGAGAATAACGCTAATCCAACACAGGAAAGGGTGCTATATAGTTATATATTCTGCAAATAGTCAAGTCTCTATATAACAGCTCAGTGGTTTCAAGTCAATTCAGTGGGTTCCGTAATATAAAATATATTTCAGAAGTTACATTTTGGGACAACTTCAGGGCAAATATTTTTTCAGTGTCCACATCCCCTTTCATTACACCTTCTAAAAACAAACTACCCTGAAATTTCCAAACATAAGAGGATTCTTCTATTAAAAAATAAAAATCAGAACCTTATTTTTATAGTAGCTACGCTGACAGCATTGCTGTACCTCTGCAAAATTTCCAGCAGTGATGTAGCCCCTGATCCAGCAAAGCACTTTGGCACAGATGTATCCTGGAATTCCCACTGGAACTAGCACAACTATTCACGTGCATAAAGTTACATAGGCATTTAAGTGCTTTCCTGCCTAGCTCTAATGGTTGCTATGCTGAAGGGTGAAGATCAACTAACAGTCAGTTATACGGGTTGAAGGATGCAGCTCCTACAGTCCTAAGAACAGGAAAGAGTTGACCATCAAAGTCTTCTGTAAAGCTTCAGTTCTATTCCAGAAATTCTCAAACTTATAATCAAATAAGAGAGCACAAGAGAGAAAACACAAAACCAGATCATCTAGCTTGTAGGCACAAATTCACTTTTACACTGATCCAAAATTAGTGGCCAGTCTCCCACGTGCAGGTACAACCACCTTTTTCTGTTACAATATAGCATGCTTCAATTGGCACCTTTTTTAGGGGATAATGAATTTCACTCCAGCAATTTAATCTGCATGGCTGAATTCTTGCAACACAAGCAGAGTCTGATTAAAATCAGGAGGGCTTTGCAGAAAAGCAAGTGCTGCTCCCATAGACCAGAATATAAAATTGGAGTCAGAGAGAGTAAAAATCTCATGGACTTACATTTTCCCTATAACAATTAAATCATTAAGTTTCATACATTTTCCATAGTAAATATCTATTTTTATTTATAGAGGTATGTCCTAAATTATGTATCTGTACATTTAAAGTACAATTCAGAAAAGGCAAACAATGCATTTTTAAGACAGAGACACTGAAATAGGCAGTGCAATCTCAATTCCAGTTAAGCTACGCACAATTTTTAAGAAAATACAAAATAAATTTTGTGATGACATGCAGTGCGAAAAGTAGAAAACCAAGTTTTTGTTTCGTTTGAAAGTAATCAGTAGGACCAAGAATGAAACATTTGAAATATTCTCACAATACAGTCCTCAAGTAAAATGTGGGTAAAAAAATCTATAGTAAACACAATATAGAAACAGCAAAGTGATGCGGCCTTCCATCAGAAAACAACTGCAAGAACTACACACCAGAGAGATACAAAGCTTCTTCAAGTTTTCAATTAAGAGCAATACATTATTGCAACATTTGCAGCAACAACAACATATTGTGCTGCCATGCAGTAAATTCATGTAAAATATTAAAGCTTGGGGCAACAGAATGGCCTAGGTGGTCCTCTGACTTCAGTGTACATGATCTTCACTTCCAAGTGGAATGAAAGAAAAGGAAGGTTACAGAAAACATTTATTGAAATATTATATCATTACAATATTTTCTGGCATTTTGAAAGCAATTTATGAAATATATGAAAGCAACTGAATAACTGCTTAGTGGTCTCAATTCTCTCCATCATTTGGAGACACAAACCCAGTCAGATACTTCAACATATTTGCCTATGAGCAAAGAGATGCAGTGACATTGGGGCAGGTGAAAAGCTTGCATAAGGGTTGCTTGCAAAGCTCGTGCCTTTCTCAGATTCCAGTCTTCATGGAAAATAACTGTGTTCAAAAGTTCTGTTTCCAAATGGCTAATGAGCAGAGGTACTCTCACGACCTCGCAAAAATGGTTAGTTATCCAGCTCTTCATGTCTTAAAAGATCAAATCTGCCTTAATTCAACACTGACAAATCTTAAATTAAAGCTATTCCTTCCACATATACTCACCACATTTCTAAAATTTTTTACCATTACTTTCTCTAGCAAGCAATTCCATACTTTTCACAGGGGTAAAGAAGGATAGAGTTTCCACTGATGAAAGTCTTTAGGCAAAGTCTTTCTAAGGACTGGAAGGGAGATTAAAAAGTGTCCACTTCTCAGCAACAGGGAAAGGCAAAAAACCCATAGCAATCTTCCAGCTACCTCTCTAAAATATATATATATTCTGTGTATACATTATGTGACAGTTGTGTCAGATGTCAGCCATAAAAACAGAAATAGTGCTAACTTAATTAGGTTACCTGCCTCCCTTCACTAACGGAAGAGATACAAACCATTTGCTATGGCTAAAACCAGACATGCACCTCAAAGGTGCAAGAACAGATAGTGAACTGCACAAGAAAATATCTAAAAAATAGCTAAGTATTATGTCTGTTTTGGGGGTTGACTGCCAACCGCGTTGGTTCAGACAACCACATATTAAAATATTCTCCTTTTGCATTGCTATATGTAGGAATCACACCGTAAAGCGAAAGCTTAATAGCTATAGATGGGAAAATAGTAAAAATGAATATAAAGAGTTCTGCCAAATGCACTATGAAAGGCTGCCAGAAATTATGATGGGTGGAAGAAGGGGGGAAAAAAAATACTTCAGTTACAGCAGCATTTAAATGTTGCTTGTCAGTACAAGCAGTAAAATATTTTCAGTCAAAAACCTGAGCTTTATGCTGATGGCATTCCTTTAAACACATGGGTCTTTATATAAGGATAAAAATGTGCCCCAGCCAATAACTGTGACAGTTTAGCTACCTCGTGTGAGTGGGAGCATTTGTTTGTGTTTTTAAACGACGTGAGGTTTCCAGATGTGAAAGCAACGGGCAGAATTTTACAAGTGTTTTACAAATAAATATATGGCAACCACAAGCTATTAGGCTATGATTAGTTCAGTCTCAATTTTGTCATAAATAAGAACATTTTGTAATTTTATTATAAAACCTCAGTATTTTCCTCTTGCTGAGGCATGTTACTGTAAGGCACATCCAAGTCAGCCATCCCCCCTGCCTCCTATTTTAAGACATCTTTGCATCTTAAAAGTCTAGATTGAAACTTAAAATGCCAATTCGGTAAAATTAATATATTAAAGGCAATCAAAGTTAGCTCACAAACACATGTGCAATTACTGCCAATATACCATGCCAGGGGAGATATGGACACATTACAACTCTCTTAAATCCTTTTTATAAAGCCCATTATTGCTTTCGAGATCGATTACTCTCTGTAAGTATCTGCAATAATGTTTACTTAGTGATCGATTGCTCAGGTTTCCTGAGTGCTGGAAGTTTTCTATCCTGTTGACCTGAATTTCACCCCCCTTGCAAAGGGTACAGTGAAACGTACAGTAGTCTTTTTATTAAGCATTCTTGCTCAGTAGGTCAGGATTTGTGACACAGTTTTGAATCCTCATATATCTTCTTGGTGGGTTTGAAGTATGCAATTTATTTTAAGCAACTGCTCAGCAGCTGCATTCCATCCAAAATTCTTCTGTGGCAAGTGAGCAGGTTTTTGTTTTAAAAAAATTACATTTTAGTTTACTTTTAACTCCATAAAACTGATAATCTGTTATTTGCTTAAGATGAATGAAATAATGAATGGCAATGTTCTATTTACTGACTACAAAAATCTTTGAAAAAGATGACTTAAATACAAAAAGGAAATAAGAAACACATATCAAAAGAAAACCTCAACAAGTGAATACAGCAATGCAGCTTTAAGTCAATATTTTTCTTAGAAACACATCCTCAAAAACACTTTCCTCTACTCATTAGTATTCCCTATATCACAGGATTTTTTTTTCATGTGATTTATTTCTGTGATATTTTGTAAGGGAGAAGGGTATATAATTATTTCTGGGATATTTTGTAAGGGAGAAAAATATATAATTATTTAGCGAAAGTCCAACACAATTTATCTTCACACCCCAAAATGAGTATGTGTACAGGACTGTACATATGGAAAAAAATCCCCATCTCTTCTGCTTACAAGATAGAATTTGTCAGGATATACTGCACCTTCAGACCACCGGTACTACTTTTAACTGCATCACCACAGAGCATTAACTACATCGCTGCTAAAAAGAAAGATTTCCTGGAGTTCTATACTTGTACGATCATTCATTTTTGTCAACAATAAAAATGAACCTTTCCAGAGTGACCAGAGTGGCCTTTTCAAAGACTAGATTGCGAGCAAAAGCTTTGGAGAATGAGGCTGCTATATAAAAAAAACAAAACAAAAAACTCTTCAAATTAAAGAGCAGGCTTGCACTCGTAGTCTGGTTGGCTCAGTGCTTCAAAGAACCAACCCAGTCTCCTAAGGAAACTCCAGAGACCTGGCACACAGGCTACACACAGGCTACACACAGGCTACACACAGGCTACACACAGGCTACACACAGGCTACACACAGGCTACACGGAGGGAAAGAAGTTTTTATAATACTTTGGTGTCTGTGGAAACTGGCCTTGCCAGAACCTTGACTTAGCCTCTGCTCCTGGAGATCATTTTGAGAAAAAAGGGGTGGTATTTTCAGGTTGCTCAGAAGCATCGCAAATGATGCTCTGAAAGCAAAAAGCTGCTTCCTCCTGCTGAGTTCAGACCATCTGGCATATCAGGTAAATCAAAGGAGGACAAGGCTAAACTCATGTCTTTCCATGAAGAATGGAAAGATAATGCATGAGTTGCAAACGCAAACTTACAGAATGCAAAGAATGATGCTCAGGTAAAAGTTATACACACAAGACTCTTAACTGAATGGAAATATTAACACCCCAAAGAGCCAACTTAAAAACTTCAAATACTTCAAGTATTACGTCAAAATAATCTTCAAAATAATCTCCTTTTAATTCTGTAAAAAGGTGAAAGCTGAAGGGCATCCACAAAGATCGACACAACTCAGAAGATGCAACTCCAAATTACCTGTCTGCTCCACAGCTCCAGAGGCGGGACAGTGCAGATCAGCTGGATGCTTGGAGCTACATACCCTATCTCAGCACAGATCTGAAAAGATTTACATTTTTAACTACAACAGTAAAATATTAGAGACTAGAAAATTAACTCCTGTGTAACAAAAATCCTTTCAGCATTGCGCCACTTCCGAGCAATTCTGGATCTTATGAATACTTATCAGAATCTCAATGCAGGCACATTTGTCTACAAATTAAAGAAATTCAACCATTTCCAGACTAAGTGCAGGCATATGTTGTTTTTTAAAATTTACCCAAAGATTTGCTTTATTTTCTGTTCAAACTATAGAACGCAGTCCACACTTTCTGATGAGCTTCTTTTCATTGGCAGAAACTGGGCACTAGGGGGCAACAAGCAATGAACTTTCCTCACCTTGAGGTGATCCCTTGGTGATGACATTTTTCTTTATTTCAGGCAAAATTAAAATGAAAAAAACTTAAAAGGAAAAACAAACAAAAAATCCACACAATAAATACTGCATCTTTTCCTTTCCAACAGTAAAATTCAGCTCAGTCACTCATAAATGTTGTAGTATATAGCAGATGGAAGACAAAACATTATTTCATTTTGTACTCCTGTAATTGCACATACTTTAATAAAACGAATAACAGCTTGTGACTAACACAAAAAAAATGCTGCAGTGTATAAAAATTTAAAGTTACTTTCCTTTCATCTAACTCTTTCTGAAAACTTGTGGAACTTGTACAAATCCGCTGTGATTAGCTGTAGAAAGAAGCTTACACTTAGGCAGCACTGAGGACAATATAACCATAAGACTTCTGTCCAATAAAGTTTCTGAAAAATGACCTTCTCTCCTGAGTAGCCAAGGGGAAGTAGTGCTCTTTTAACAAGATGAAGAAATTAGCTCAAGTAGACATCAAGGCACTATGTCCCACACATCTAATCATCAAATTGTTTTACTTTCCTTAAGATAAAGTCAAAAGAAATTACATTTTCTCTGATCTTTACCTTCTATTTGCTGGCCACTGTGACAGCTTCGAACTGTATGTCTCTATCTTTAACAGCACCCAAGGGAATAAAACCCTGCAGCACGACAGTCTCAAAGTCCTAACAAGCCCTAGAAGCCTACAAGGCTTTCTTTCGCAAGCAAAAGTGCAAGTGGTTTGCTGAACTTTGAGCGTGCAATAATGCAATGCATTCTGCCCTGTGGAGAGGAGACAAGCAGATGGGATTTGACAATGCTAAGGCAGGCTGTGCTGGGTGACCTTTTGCTCTCCCGGGCTCGTCATTCTCCGAAACCATCCATTAGAAGTAGCAGTTGCTCTACTGGATCCTACCTGGGCATGGAACATGGAAGAGAGTCTAGCTCCGTCGGTACTTCAGATCTTCACAAAAACGAACTTTAGGAATATTTTATCCATATCTGAGGTTCACTGCTTTGCTAACTGAGTGGCAAGGCTATGCAGTATATGGACTGAATAAAGTTCGCTGCATTAGAAAAACACACGTGATACTCTTGCTTCAGCATCTGAACACAGACTTGCAAATTTAAATCCAAATGTGGTTGCATTAAGGCATGTAAATAGGTAGTTTTAGCATAAGATCTCTTCTAACAAGGATAATATAAATGCGTATTTAAAAAAAAAAGAAAGAAAAAGCAACACTATTTGCTACGTTATCTCAGTGTTTAAAGAATTCCATGTGTTCGGGTTTGTTTGCATTTTTTTTTCCAAATCAATGTAATTGATATTAGTTTTTTGTTTTGTTTTTAATTCTTGAGTGAATGAGATATTGCCCCCCCTTTTTTTTCTTTCTGTTAAAACAGTCACCTCAAAATATAAGGTAGCTAACCAATTTCATGAAATGAAGACGCCCCTCATTTTATATTATTGAGTGTATATCCAGCCCAAAGCAAAGTCTCATCCTCACAGTAATTCCCAGGAGTTAGGTCACTCAGCCCAGAGCTCAGCACTTTCATCCACTGTTAGATTTAATAACTTATATTCATTTTATGATGGTACCCAAATCAAAAATTTGCAGTGAATCTTCTACTGCATCAAATGTTTTTTTATTACATAAATGAAAATGAAGGAAAGACTTCTTATTTGAACACATGACAAATATAAGGTACATCTCCTCGTACTAAGCACAAAACCACCACTAGCTGAGCAAATCGAAAAGGAAGTTTGCCAGCATCCAGGAAGTATATAAATGTCAATGTCAATATTTATCTGTCAACCCTTCAAGTCCTAAGAAGTCATTCATGTTACTCTTTCCATACACTTCACCTGACTCTGCCACAATCCTGACATTTTGTCTATTTTAAATTTCAAACAAGTTTCTGTAGCCACAAGGAACATTACAACACAAGCTACAAGAAGCAATATAACAGAGCATCAGCAAGAAGAGCTGCATAGTGTCTATGCACTGATAACATCACAGAGTTGTCTTATCTCTTGTCTCTAAAGCCTAATTTCCATGAGGAGCAAAGGTCCTGCATGACAAAAAGGTCCTGCAGCCATTCCGATACCAAAAGGCTGCCATTTAATGACAAGAAGAATTACTGGTAAAGTGGCAAGTCACAGTAGCTGCTTCAAAGGGAAATTGGCATCTAGTCCTTTCTTTAAAAAAGTACAAGCAAATCTCAATCACAGAGAGACCCAGAGCACCTCAAAGATGCATCTCTCGTGTACAATGAATAGCTCCATCTTGAAGCTGCCACAAATAAAAGCTTACCAAACCTCAAACAGAAAAAGTGTTATGGTGATGGTGGCTCTGAATAAAATCTGAACAACATGATAACCAATTGAGACCATATTTGATTGCTATGAGAAAAATTCCACTGCAAATAAACATATGACTCCTAGAGGGCACCTGCCTAGGCAGAAGGAAAAAAACAAGTCAGACTCTCAGGCTCTCATTTTCCATCTGATCATAAGAAAGTACTTTCCATATTAGCGTGATTGAACATTGGAACAAGTTGTCCAGAGCAGTTGTGGAGCTTCTATTCCCGAAGAGGTCCTCAAA
>JAVCKT010025850.1:0-15375 GCA_032273925.1 Rhynchotus rufescens
AATGACACCTTAATACAACTTTAGATGGAGGCTAGAGCTCAGGGTAGTAACAGCAAGAGAAATGCAGCCCCTTGAGCCGCTGTGGGTTAGGGGAAGACGAGTGTTGCTAACATAACCCAGGGTGTTTTTGTCTGTTACCACCTAACTGCCAAAGCGCGTTCGAATAGCTGGCGTTTCGTTCTGTTATGGTGTTAAGATGACAAACGTGTCCTGATTTTGACCTAAGGATTAGAGCACTTGGAATGCTGTCCACCAGCCAAAATGTTTAATAGCTACGTTTTGCTTATGCTCTCTCTGTTTTCAGGCAGCCATTAAGTCATTTTATTTATATGAGATGTCTTCATTTCTCAAGCAGTTGTTGATTCAACAGCTGCACAGTTGACACTAGAAAAAGTGTTTAAAGTGCAATTTAAAATGAATGTTGTAACATGATTTTGGTAGTTCATCTTAAACTCATGACTTCTTGTAGTTAATTAAATTGCTAATGGCTTTTTTTTATAGAATAAGAAACTTTTCCATAGTAGTGGTTCATTACATTGCATTTTAATATTTTTCATGATGATATTCAAGTGAGCATAGTGTTGGTCTGTGGTATTACCACAGTCAGTGTCAGACAAAAGTAGAAGCTTTTAATTTGACTGAGCTTATTTTATTAAATCCTCCGAAATTGTTGTTTGATACAGCTTTCCACCTCCCATTATGTGTGAAAGGTGTCTGGGGTCCCTTTCAGATATCAGCTCTCTGAGATGAAATTTCTCTGCAAGTTTCTTAGTATTTTATCTTCTTGTCAACACTGGAGCAATGGAATTGAGACACTGCTTTTACAGAAGAAATGGAATTAAGGCACTGCTTTTAATGCTTTTTTCCTCCCTTTCTATGAATAGGCCAGAATATGGAAAATTATCTTTCTAGCAAATCTTGAGACTGGGACCTTCCTGCCTGTTGAGTTTGTTTCTTCCCATGGTAGAGCATTCAGTTCATTTGTCCTTAGAACTGCAGGTGTTCAGGTGCACTTGGTGGCTTCTTTCTAAACTTATATGTAGAAGGTAACAAAGCAAAGCATATTCCCTTTAAAAATTTCCCTTCCAACTACAGATTTAAGAGGAAAACTCTTCTTTTCCTCACTCCCAGAGAAGGCTTGATTGGAAGATCATAACTAAATCGGAGAAAGTTAGTGTATGGGAAGGAAGGAAAGGAGCACTTCTTGTTTTGCGGTTCCAGGAAGGCAAACGCTGGCTCCCTGATACTGCTCTTCCAAGTTTTCTAAACAAGAAATACAGACGTTCCTAATACTAATGTTGCTTTGGTCTTAAAATTATTTAATATATCATGGTTATATGTAATGGTTGAGCAAAGGAAATTAAAACAAAAAAGCTCCATTCTATCAGTTGTGGTTCTGGCACAGAAGCTGGCCAAAATAATGGGAGGAGAAAATTCATTGTCAAAATGAAGACATAAAATAAGAATGTGTTAATGGAGATGGCAAAAATGCATGTATTTGATCTGGGACTCCTTGTTGATCATGATCCTGAGGTATCTACCCTCTGACTTTTCCAATAGAAGTGCTGTTTACACAAAAGCTGTGGGTCACGAAGTCAAAAGAGAGGACAGCACTTTCAATAGGAACAAATTGCTAAGGGTTAGCTAGTGTGGTTATTGTGAATCAGTCTGACAGTTTCCATCAACATTTGTCTGTTTAGAAGTTGCTAATTTTTTTGCTAAATTTACTTAAACTATCAGGCTGGCATAACACATTCTGTTTTTCTTTTCCTGTTCCCAGAGTTAGTTCCTTCAATTATGAGTAACATGCTGAATCCTGACGCAATTTTTTCAAACAATGAAATGAGCCTGTCAGACATTGAAGTTTATGGCTTTGATTACGACTACACCTTGGTCTTTTATTCTAAACATCTACACACGCTGATCTTCAGTGCTGCACGAGACCTTCTTGTTAATGAGCACCGGGTGAGTAAAATGAATATATAGCAGTAAGTCTTGATGGAGAAGTGTAATGAATAATTTCTACCTGATGGGCTCAGCTCTTCTCTTCATGCCTTGGTCCCTGCCCTAGTTCTCGATGGCAACATGGTTCATTCAGGCTATGCTTTTGAGCAGACCAGTGCCTTTTCTTTAACCTAAATGCCTGTTATTGAAGTCATCCTATCATACAAGAAGCCTCAAGGTTGATGGCGCTATGTCTTACGCGTTGCAGAGACTGCAATGATTAATTTTCATATGGAATATTTTTAGCCTGACTTCTTAAGGGAAAGAGGGACATTGGATTGTGCTGTGTACCTGCCAGGCGCTCTGTGTCATTTGGACATCTCAGCTCAGTTACATCAAGGGGCGGAGGTTGGAAAGATGCTGCCTTCCATGGTTGGATGCAGCCCCGTAAGGGAGTGTTTAGCTGCATGGGCCTCTAAAGGGGAGCACTGACCTGCTGCCTGGCCGAGGTGCCTGTTTGCATTGGTGTCCGGTCGATGTCTCAATAGCTTGGAACTGGTAACTGCAGATGAGGGATGTGAGAAGTTAGTGGGTAGCAGGAAGCAGGGAGGGAGATGGGAGAACTCAGGCAACATGGAGAAAAGTGAAGGTGCCACAGCAAAAGGGACTGAAGAAAATGTGGAGGTTGATGCACCGTAGGAGCTGCAGAAAATTAAAAGACAAAAATCTATAGGTTAGTTTAGTTAAATTACTTTTGTACAACGTAATTGTGAATGAGTGGTGCTATTCTACTTTCATGTTTCAATCGAAAGGTTAAGAGCTATTTATAAACATCTATAAATATCTCTGGAGGAGCAAACAAAACCTCATGGGCTCTGCAATCATACACCCCCCTGAAATTTTGTCATGTCTCAATAGCAATTTCCATAGAACATGTAAATAAACTTTGTTAATCCTATTTGGTTCTTGTAAAATCGAGCAATACGGTAACAGAAACAGTCAAGCTTTATTATTGGAGACAACCGTTAGAACAGTGCTCATGTCTTTACTATTTGATTGAATGCACGTAATAATACCTTTCCAAATTTTTGTCTCAATTAGAATCTCTTGTTTTCTAGTCAATGAAACTATAGTCACTTTTTGAGACTGCTTGAGATTATCATTTCCTACTGTAAGTGACAGGCTGTAGTTTTCACTGAAGCTAACCATTGTAGCTGCTTATGGTACTAATGTTTTTCTTGCCTTTAGCATTAGGAAATGTTTTTAGATTGTATTGGCTGTTCTGACTTAGAGTTGGTCAGAAAGGTGACCAATTTTGGTCATGGCAGTGTAATCCAGTTCATCAGAATTGCAAAATACAGTGTGGGAAGCAGGGGATTTTGAAGTATGTCTAAGATAATAAATATCATTTTAATGATAGTCTCAGAGGTAGCAGCAGCTATTGAATCAAAGCTGTTTTGGTCTTGGGTTTGTGCTTTCCTTCTGCATGGGCCTTTTGCTCCCTTATTTGGGCTGCTGTTTCAGACCCAGACACATGCATTCCTACCAGGAACAGTGGAGGGTGATCAGAGTGCAAACTTCATTAACGTTTTGTTTGGTTTATGGGCTGAGAGAGACAGCTTCTTTTTTGGCCTGCATTCAAAAAGGTAGCCTTCAGTCAAAATAAACTGAGGTGAGAGTGCCAAGCTTGCAGAAATTCGAAGGAGTCGATTAAATTTTCCTTGTTCATACTTAATATGGCCATCTAGGGCATGTGTGGTACAATGTAGTCTCTAATTGATCGGGTGCTGTGCCCTTCCTTTATCTTTTTTTATTGTGTCCCTTTCCTACTTCACGTTACTGGTCCAATCTACACATCTTCCCCTCAGTTTTAGGCTTTTTAATGCAGTTCTTCATTCAAATGTAGTAGCCTCCTCCATGTTTTCTGGCATGAGTAGTAAGGAAGAGAGCTGAGAAGCCAGGAGAAGCATCTGCTTTCTCTGCTTCTGGATGCCTGTGCATAAGCACAGTTAGTAGTGATTGACTCACAGGGCAAGTCCTGTTCAGCATAGATAAAAACTTATTGGACAACTAGAGGTTGTGTTTTTGTGTGTGTGTGTGTGTTGATAGTCACAGCCTCTCTTCAGGCTGTATATTCTACTTTTATTTTTTCCCCAAAGGCATGTAAGTTGGCTCTGCATGCGGGGAGTCTTCCATAGAGAAGGTGGAGAACATGCCTGAAATGAATTTGCCACCTTCTAAGACTCTTCAGTAGAGGGTGTGAGGGAATGGAGGATTGATCACCTTCAGTTAGCTCTTTTTTTAAGTTTTCTCTACCTTTATCTTACCTGTAAGCAATCAAAGAGAAGATTGAGTAGTTGATGGAAAGTCAAGAATCTGTGGAAAGAGAGAATACTCGACACAAATTAATACAGACACATCTCTGAACAAAGAGGCATTAGCAGATGCTCTCCGGAGTATAGTCTAATGAGATTATGCATGTATGAACCTGGGCAACAAGTATTTTTGAAAAATAATCTGTGAAGATCCTTCTTCAGCATTGAAGAATGTGTTTGTAAGGGGTAATGCTTATAGGAGGAAAAGAGCACAGGAAATGGAACATATACAAACGTGCCTTAGTATATGATTAGAAAGTCAGTTTAGTTTCCAACTTATCAGTGATAACAGATACCCCTGCAGATTCTTTGTTTCTTTTATAGCTGTAGACATAAAGCAAAATCCTCAAGGATGTTCAATAAACAAATCCACGTTAGCACATTGCATGACAAGTGCATATACATGAAAGTGTCCTGCCTGGGCGCTGTCCCTGATTAGCTTTTCCATTCTTTTTTCACGCGAGGAGGGGAGAGGGAAACTACATCCTGTTACTAAAAGAGAGGAGTGCTGTTTATTTTTGTACATACCCGATTTTCTGGGGCAGCAGGGGTGAATCGGTGGTGCAGGAGCTCCCAGAAGTTGGGCCTAGTTGGGGCCAACTAGGGCTCCCAGTAGTTGGGCCTACATTGGCTCCTAGTTGGGCCAATGTGATTCATTCCACTGGTGCTACTGTGCCCTGTGCCAAGCAGGGGTGCAACCTCAGTAGATACAGGTTTGACAGTGCAGCGTAGACCCATGGTTAAAGTGCACTTGTTTGGGGATGTAACATTGTGGGTTATTTGTAGATTTGAGTTTGTGTCTTAGTGGCGTTCTGCTTTCCCTGGGAACCTGGTCAGGGTGTGAAGTCTTTGCAGGCAAGGATTTCTTGTTAATCTGTAAAGTCATATGTCTGGCAGTACAACACACGAGATGCAAAGTTCCTAAAGTTCCTTGGTGAGAGGCTGCAAACACCAACTCTGTGTTTTTGGCGTTTGCTGTAGGTGCAACTGCGCTGCCATAGCTGTGCTGCAGCTTCACTCAGGCTGCAGCCCTCAGGTTTGTGAAAGTTCCTTAAACTCTGGTGGGCAACTTCCAGTCTAGCAGGTAATCAGGTGATATTTCCAAAGGCAGATTTCAGGTTTTTCAGGTTTCACTTGATCCAGGGGCCTTCACTGTCTTTGGAAGCAGTGGAAAGTGTTATCTTTTTCTCTCAGGTTAGGCCCTTGCTCTGAATTGCCTTTCATGGGAGCCTCTTTCTTTTCCTTTCCTAAATGGGGATCTTGGCTTCTCAAGGTCATATTAGCTTTTATGAATATTTTCTTCCTTTCTCCCCATCTGTGTTTATTTGCAGTGCATTATATTTTAAGTGCCCCTGAGGTCTACATTTTGTACATGAGAGTCTGAAATCAGGACTATGATCCACATTTAGAGAATCCAAATAGATGGCTTTGCTTTTTTCCTTTCATGAAAATGCCAGGGATTCTTTTGCTCCCACTAGCATCAACGACATCATATTGATTTTTCTTACCATAGAAATAAGCAGCAAATTATAGGCAGCTCTGGGGGGGAGAGGGAAAGAAAAAAAGTGAAAATGAGAAGTGTGGAAAATTCAAGCCTTTCACTTCCTGCAGCATCAATTTCTTGACTTGCTTATATATTAGGATTTTAACTAAAACCATTGCCTTTTTTTCCTTAGTATCCTGCAGAAATAAGAAAATATGATTATGATCCCAGTTTTGCAATAAGAGGACTTCATTATGATGTGCACCGGGTATGTATAAATTTTTTTTAGGTCTTCCAATTTCTTTCTCATTGAAAACTTGATTTTTTTTTTTCTTGCTAACTCTTAGTATAAAGCTTTTTTGTATTTTGTCTTTTTGATGCCCCACTAGTAATACAACTTCAGAATACAGAAGAACAAATCTAAGCAGGCCAGTGTTATTAGAAAAGGATATTTCTTCATGGCCAATGTCAGATCATTGGACAGTACATTTTCCTAGTGATTAGTAAGCCTCAGATAAAAGCCATTGATAACTATTTTGAAAGTTTATAAAAGAAGTGTAGGTAAAGATGATCAGCCATTCTCGACACAGAAATTGATATTTTTGAATTATTTCATGTCAGATTAACATGATAAAAGATGTCTATTTTTTTCCTCTTCCCTCTCTTCTTTCAGGCGTTATTAATGAAGATTGATGCTTTTCATTATATTCAGCTGGGGACAGTTTACAGGTAGGTAAAGTTATTATCAATTTATAATGAGAATGTGTACCCGTTATTTTTCTTTGTCTTCTAGTTGCCTTTCTTGCTGTACATTTTTTTGCATTAGGAACTGTACTGAGAAGCATAGGCAGGAGTGAGCCCTGCTGCCTGTCTTTGCACTGCTGTGTACATGCGTCCTCACACTTCTAGTGGCTGATAGAGCCAGTTCCCAGCCCAGAGCTGGCCCATATGGAAAGCTGGTGGTCCCATAGTGCTGACTCACGTTCTTTCCAGCTGTTAAATTGTGCTGAAAGACATCTAAAAATACTCTGATGACTTTCCCTGCTCTTGCTTGCTAAGTAAACAGTTGTCACACGGCTCCCGTTAGCATAACTGCTGGTGTTGCACAGACACCATCCTTCTTCAGCCCCCAAAGGCCTCTTCCCAGTTAGAGTAACGAGCACAAAGTAATTGCATGTCTATGAGGATATAGCAAATTAAACTCTTATACTTTTAAAATGAAGGCTATTTAGTGAGTATGATGCAGGCTCTGCTTTATTAGCATTTTATTGAGCGAGTTTTCAAATTAGGAGGTTCTTGGGCGTGTAGGGTGAATGATGTAGTCCCATAGTTACCTTTGGAGCTGAGTTACTTAAGAGGCAGCTAGGTCAGTCCTGAATATTGGAAAAACATCTAGTTGTTAGAATAAAGGTTAGCCCAAGTCGCCAGAGATGTGTGTATGACTAGAGGCTTGCGATGGAAATGCTGTGATCAGCATGAGTGAAGTGTGAACGGAAATGTGTGGGGGTGAAAGCACAGGAAGAAATGACAGAAGAAGGGGTAAAAAAACGGGCAGGCACGGAGAGCACTGGGGCAGCTGGTCCTGAGGAAAGCAGCACGTCTGCCTGCTGGAGGGAGAACAGGGAGCACCTTGGAGGGAGAGGGCTGGTGGGGCTGTGCTCCGGATGGAGCTGGAGCAACACCTGGCAGCCTGGGACAGACCAAGGGGCAGGAGCTGCCGGCGCCTGGCGAGTGCTCGGGAAGGCGCCAGGAGAGGTGCTGAAACTCGCTGAGCAGTTGCTTCCCGCTGTCCTCCATGTCTCCCGGACTGTGATCCCGGACAGACCGCTTGCTCCTGCGCCTCGGTGCTTGGCGGCATGAGGGAGAAACTGCCCTCTCACTCGTACACCTTCTCCGTCTGGTTTAAAGCAGATGCCCTTTCCCTCTGACCTGTCCTAATACTGAGCTTAGCTATGTTAGAGCGTATCTCTAGTTCTCAGTTTTAACCTTGCACCTGCTAAGTATGTTGACTGTCCTACTGAAAGTAGCAAGAAAACTTGCCCAACGACATCCATTGATGCCCTGAATGGGATAAAATAGGTTTGTGTTTATACAGCTGGACTGTGAACTGTAAAAAGACATTGAGTCTTTTGGCAAAACTAATCTTCAGCTTTGTGTACAGAGTCTTCCCTGTTGTGAGGATTTCACAAATATCCCTTGTCCTCTGCTGATTTGTGCTTCAATAAACTCCTCATCTACAACAGTCTTCTCTATTAGTATTTAAATTCCACTTGGCGTAGCTGTCTGCGGGCTGGAACATGAGTCAGGCTTCCCCTATTCTGATTGTAATTCTTGGTATACATTTAATGTTTCAGTGACATTTCTCTTTGTTTCCTGCTGGTGGGTAACATTGAATAGTTGTGTGTGGTGTTGCTGATTTCTTTTTTAATATAAAGATATATTTTGTGTATGAGACTTGTGGATGCTGGAGTCCTGTGTACAATAGCACAGAGCTATGTACAATTCAATATAGCACTGAAATTAATTGAGTAAAATAGCGACTCTGCTGTTCCAGCAGTTCTGGGGAAGCTCATGCCCTTGTGCTGCCAAGGGACCATAAACTCATACCATTTTAAGAACTGAATTTATTCATTGATCTTTTAAAATGCATCATCTTTATGTAAGAAAGTGCTGCAAAAAAATCTCACGCAGCTTTGGAAAAAGGAATCGGATATCTATTTTTCATTCATGTTCTTAATTTTTAAGCAAAGTGGCCCCCCCTCCACCCTACTTCTGTGCCCTCTGATGAGGGTGACTTCTGCAGTATTTTAGATGCACCAGTACAATATGCTTGGTACTGTAAATAATAATTAAAAAAGAGAAGTCCTGAAACCAAAGACATTGTTCTCATATTAGCTAATATGAGAGTAGTTAATAACAAAATCTGGACAGATGATTTCTCTCTTTCTATTTCCATCAGTTGTTGTTATGCTTTTATATTTTAATTACTTGTCAGCAGTCCTTTTAATTGTCAGCAATCCTTCACATAATCTAGATTTTTTGGGACTTTAGCTGTTGATAGGTTTTAAGATAAATTCTTGTTGTTTACTTAAAGGTTGTGTGTGTGTGTGTGTGTGTGTATTTCTTTTTCCTTTAGCTTTTCAAGGTCATGCTGCAGAATAATCTGGTTTAAACACTATCACATCATCTATGCGTTATGAAACAAAGGCAGAGTGGGGAATTACTTTGGGTTAAGCTGGAAGTTCTAACTGCTTATAAACCCTTGAGGCAGGGTTTCAATGGAGTCTAATTAGGGTTTGCTTTTTTTTTTTTTTCTCCTTAAGAAAGGCAAAAGAACTTAAAATTAGAATGTGTTCCCTGTGCGTCAGCTTGTTAAAATGTTACTTGTCTTGTAAGGAAAGGCACTGTCTTAACTTACACGCTGTCTTAAGTTGCACACCAAAGTGCTCTAAGACGTTATTGGTATTTTAAGAAGCTCAGATTCAAGTGTTAATCTGTCAGGCTTCTGTTCAGTAATTACTTGAAAATTTTAATGTGACTTTTGAACTAAAGCTCATGCTGTTTGCCAGAGGCCTCAGCGTTGTCCCGGATGAAGAAGTCATTGCAATGTATGATGGTTCCCACGTCCCCTTGGAACAAATGAGTGACTTTTATGGAAAGGTAAAAACATGAACTACTCTAAAAACCTATAGGGAAGGCTTGATTTTGATTTTTTTGGCTCACATTTTAATCTTGCTCCTAGTAACCGGTATATTTGTCAATATATGATTTACTTAGGGTGTTAGAGTCTCCCTTTCCTTACTTTTTGCTATGCAAGGAGGGATCCTTCATTCTGCTGTGGAGCAGTTTGTTGTATGTGTCCTTGCTTGTACTTTAAAGAAATAAAATTAGAATTCCCAAATCTGGTCCCTTTAGCAGCTGAAGCTGTTCAGAACGTGTCTGGCAGTTGTTGTGGGGTGCTTTGCTCTCCAAGGAGCTATTCCTGCTTCGATCTAAACCAGTGTGCAGTCTTGAGGAAAGATGCCCAGTTGCTCTCAGTGTACGCAGTCCCCTTCTTCCTCAAGTCTCTAGTTTGTGTTTATTCCTGTGTAGTGAGCTCAGCCTAACTTTTGTGAAAATTAACTGTAGCAACAGCTTTGACAGACTGTAAATCTTCCATTCCTGCTTCAGTTTTTGTAAAATCTTGCATTTTTATTATTTCTTGCTCAAGGAGGCAAGATGTTCTGCAGCCCTAGTCATTATTTCATTTACTCAGAAAGCAAACAAAAAACCCACTCCTCAGCTCACCCATTTTGATATCCACTGAGCTTTACTTGTAGCAGTGTAGATGTCCAATGAAGAGGTCTCTTTTCATTCACTTTTAGCTGAATGCTAGATTTTATATAGTTTATGAATTAATATGCATTTAAAAAACCCTCAATGGTAAATACTAAAATAAAGGTAAGTATTTTTGACATTATTGTATTTAAAGCCCATTTAGTTCAGAGTCGAGAACCAATGAAAATAGTGTTGTCAGAAGGTGAATATCTGCAAAGTAGCAGAAGTTTGAATGTTAAGTAAACAAACATTCATTTAAGTTCACTGAATAAACAGCAAGGTATTGTAGTCCTGAGAAATGTCTGAGCTTTTTCCTTTTTTGCCCTCTTTCTTTCCTCTCCCTCTGCAGAGCTCGCAGGGAAACACAATGAAGCAGTTCATGGATATATTCTCCTTGCCGGAGATGACGCTACTCTCGTGTGTAAACGAACATTTTCTGAAGAACAACATAGACTACGAGCCTGTTCATCTGTACAAAGATGTCAAGGTATTAATTTGGAAGTAGGGTAAACGTTTGTGAATCTTCTCCGCAAGCACTTCAGGAAGCTGCAACCTGATGTGCCAGCTCCAGTCAGACACCTGAGCATTACAGAATCACAGAATATTCAAGGTTGGAAGGGACCTCTAGAGATCATCTAGTCCAACCAATTAGTTTTTGTATAGAATTATTCCTGCTGTATTTCTCTTTGCTCAGCATTACCTCTGTTTTGGAAGCCCGATAGTGGGATTTGGTGAGAATTCATAGGACTTTAACCTATTTAAGTACCAAAATGGCAGCACGTCTGTCTTAAAGGAGTCTGGTACAGAGCCAGCTTAGCGGAGCTGCCAAATGCCTTCAGAGCTCCTGTGGTTCTTTTGTTTAAGCATTTAGCTTCTCTTGTTTGTTCATAAATCTTTCTTGTTTAAGTGACAGGTTATTTAGGAGTGATTGTAATCTGAAAACTTTATTTTTTTTCTTTTGCTAGAGGAAGAGAAGGTGCTTTGCTCCAAAGGTTTTTAGAAATCCGCGGCAGCTCTGCTTTTGTTGAGGGCTTTCACCTCGCTTTACCCTTCTGAGCTCTTTTGCAGCCATTACATAAGGCCTTCCCTGTTCTTGTACTGTTCTGCACTTACCCAAAGTCTGAAGTTATTTTCCTGGAAGATAAACTAACTCTTTGTCTAGTTGTGACGTCTACAGAATTAATAGCGTATTATGTTTCTTTAAAGCTGAAGGTCTAATCCAGAAAAAGTAATTGTTATAAAAGCAAATTGCTATAATTGCAGTGGGCATGGTTTCTATAACAGAAAAGTGTTTTTTTATTTTTTTTATTTCTTTACTACTCTGTTGCTTTCCTGACAGGATTCAATCCGGGATGTCCACATCAAGGGAATTATGTACAGAGCAATTGAAGCAGATATTGGTAGGTACTGATGAGATCACCTCTCAGCTTGTTCATTGGTTTTTTTGATTGTTTGTTTTCTCCACAGTGTAATGACCTTTATGGCTTCTTTATATAAGATTGCAAATTCTAGATTGTAATGCTTGAAAGAGGTATTTCTTTGTGTTTAAGGTGTTCTTTTAAAGCTGTAAGCTAGAGCTCTGAATCATTGACTGTACACAAGAAAATACTCTCTCGAATAGTTGCTGCTACTGTTAATATTTTCTTTTCCCCATCCCCCCAGAGAAATACATCTGCTATGCTGAACAAACTCGGGCAGTGCTAGCCAAGCTGGCTGATCACGGCAAGAAGATGTTTCTCATCACAAACAGTCCCAGCAGCTTTGTGTGAGTGAACAGTTGCTGTTCAGCTAAAGACTGTATGGGAAGAGGAGGATGAGATATTGATGTGATTTGCATTGATATTGATACTACCCTTCTGTTATGCCCCACTGTTAATATCTCTCTGTTCTTTTTAGGGACAAGGGCATGAGGTTCATAGTAGGCAAGGACTGGAGAGACCTCTTTGATGTTGTCATTGTACAAGCTGATAAGCCAAACTTTTTCAATGATAAGAGAAGGTGGGTATTTAGTAAAGAAAAATTCAAGCCATTTATTCCATATAAGGCTATAGAGCATGTTATGAAATACTTTAATGCAGTCTAAAATTCTATTTGATGAAATTCCTTTTAGTGTCACGACAGAACACAGAGACTCCCAATTTTGAAATCCAGATAATAGCATTGCTTTCTTGAGAAAGTGGCAGTAGCTATTACAGCCTTTTACAGACTGAGTTATTGCCAAAGAACTCTTTTAACATGTTTAACCTGAATTTTGGTGAAGTTTATTCCTTCCTACTAAATTAGAGAAATTTTGGTACCTTTCGGAATTGGTCTCCATTTCCGGAAACATTATTTATTACTTCTGTTTTGGGCTAGTTACAAGTAGATATATAGAGTAGACTGGCTACTAGGCTGGAGTCTTTCTGCTGCCTCTTCAGTTCAGTCAACACATTTATGAAGTGTGTGCATTTAAAAAAGATCCCTTCTTTTATGCCTGCGTATGACATGAGGTTGACATAGAGATGAGTTTTTTTATTTTATTTTTTTAATTATCATTTATTTTTTGGAAAGAACTTCTGGCTGTCTTTTCTCCCCCTCCCCTTCCTCAGATGTGTAAAATCCTTCTGCTTTTTGCCTATAAAATGAGGTGCTGAGCATGATATTCTTTTGTTCTGGTCATGTTCTCTTCTTTCTTAATGACAGACCATTAACATTGCTCTTTCTGTCTGGGCAGGCTGGTTCCCTGTCTTACCTCTGCACAGTTCTCATACTCCTAGGGGTGTCATTGATATCCTAGATGGAAATACCTGTGTCCCTGGCTAAAGCTGATGGAGCTTTGCTTTTCCAGGCTTCTACAAAGTGTTCACATGTTATAGGACATGTTTTTCATTTAAAAGTTGATAATTTTAATAGTAGAATTCCAGTTTCCTCCTAAGAAGTGACAGGATTTCTACAGGAATGTGACAGTTCTGTTCAATTCTCTTCTAGACCCTTTCGGAAGGTAAATGAAAGAGGAGTGTTGCTTTGGGACAAAATTCACAAATTGCAGAAAGGCCAGATTTACAAACAGGTACGACTTCACTAAGCTTTCATTTCGGTTTAAATCTAATGCTTATTCCCTAGAACCTAAAGCTTTTTTAGCTGTCGTAAAGGCTTTATAAAAGTAAATGTGTTAAGAGGATTATTTTCATAATTAAATAATAGTGCAGATTCTCTGCTGGTAATGTATGTGTGTGGTTTTCTTACCTCCAAAGGTGCACTGACACATAATGATGTTACTGAAATTGCCTGTAGAACCTGGGATTCGTAATACTTAAATTGAGAGCCATATTAAAATATTTTATATGTGTGTTGACCTTTTTTTTGTGTCTGAATTTGTAGTTAAACACTACAACCTTGTGCAAAATGCTGTTTCTGCAGGGTAACCTCTATGAGTTTCTGAAGCTAACGGGCTGGAGAGGCTCGAAGGTTCTGTACTTTGGGGATCATATTTACAGTGACTTGGCGGTAAGTAATTCACCTGTCATTAAATAGCATAAAAGATGAGGATTTGTGTTCTTTTCCCCTCTCTCCAACCCCCATTCAATATAACACTCCTTCATTTGAGATTTCTGAACGTGACAGAACTTGAGTTGGTGATGAAGCCAGAGTGCTTCTCTCACAGCAAAGAGAATTGATCCCACTGAAGGCTGACTGTATTTTCCACCTTACTTGTAGCACTTAACTTGTTTACAAACTCAGCCCAAGTTCGTATTCCTGATGCAAGTACTGACTGTGCCAAATGTAGTGGGGCACAAACATACATCCTAACAAACAGGATATGGCAGAAATGGATGGCATTTACTACCAGCTGTAATAGCTGAATCATCTTCTGTTTTGAATGACAGGAAGGGATCTTCCTGCCGCTAATGCTCAACTTTCTTCTCAAGATTTTACTCTAATCCTTAGTCCAGCTATCCAAGGTTTTTCATACTACTTTACAAAAAAATGTACTGTTAATTATTACCTCAAAATAAACTGCCGCTGCTCAAGCCTTTTGTAATTGGCTGCCTTGAAAACCTGGTAACATTTTCCTTTCATACGAGTGACCGTCAGCCTTTTTCAAGCTAGGGTATCATGTTTCAACGGAGGAAAAAGTCAACCTTTTTCCCTTGTGAAGAAAATAATTAAGCATATGCAGTGGAATTTAAAAAATAAAATAAAATAAATGTGGGTGCTTCGGTGGAGTGAGAGCTGAAGGCAGAGGGCAGCAGTTCTGTCCTCCTTGGGCGTGATGGAGCGAACAGCCCAGGTAGCAGCTGCCTCAGCTGCTGGCGAGGAGAAGTTTCCCTAGCTGCTGGTCCCAACAGAGGCCTCACAGCCCCGGCCAGGGTAAAAGGGCAGTATCCCATGCCTGGTTTCCTGCAGATACTTGTGACTTCCATCTCTGTCTTTTAAACCTAGTGAGTTGGGGCTCACTTGCAAAGGCTTCTTTGTTCTCTCTGAAAGTGGGGAATTTGGAGCTTATTCTCAAATCTGCTGCATGTTGGCTCAGTTTACGTCCCACTGCTTAATATTTCTCTTCATACATAAGAAGCAATCAGTTTAATACCCTTTGGGATACAGGGTGCTCAAATTCTGCTTATTTCTTTGAGGACTGACGCTTGTGTTTTGTAATCCTGGCTAAACAGGATCTGACCCTGAAGCACGGCTGGCGCACTGGGGCGATAATTCCCGAGTTAAGATCAGAGATTAAAATCATGAACACAGAGAGGTACATTCAAACCATGACCTGGCTACAGACCCTCACTGGACTGCTGGAACACATGCAGGTTTGTGCTGTGTGTGCGTGTGTGTGTAATGGGTTCTATACAGCAGAGTTGAATCCTGGATGTTGGTCCCATTTAGGCTCCCTGGTTTAACTATAGATAAATAAGCACAGATACCTGGGCAACTAGTTTGTGAGTTATCTCAAACTTGCCTCTTTACTCCACTGATGATCACCCTGGACTGATTGTTTGGCCTTAGGTTGTTTAAAGTTCATCTGGGTAACTTGCATATAACAGTTTTTGAAGTGTAGTTCTTGTCTTGTCAGCTGATAAAGGTTTGTTAATGGCAGGGTTCATTTGCCAGGGCATCCCTAGTTACTTGTCATCTGCATTTTATGTTCCAGGTTCATCGCGATCCTGATTCACAGATGATTTTAGAAGAATGGAAGAAAGAAAGAAAGGATATGAGGTAAGAAATGGGAGATGAAGTATTTTCTATGTGTTTCATGGTTAACCAAGTCTTCTCCCA
>JAVCKT010025851.1:29663-46196 GCA_032273925.1 Rhynchotus rufescens
GAAACTAAATTTGTTTAACAAGCAAGCAAAGTAATACCTACTAGAAGTACGCTGAACAACCTAGAAATATTAAACATCATTGCAAATATTTTCATGTTTAACAAAGCAGTAGGAAACATTTTCCTGCCTTCCCATACACACGTGTGCATACATGCCTAGTTGTGCTCTCACTGCTAGGCAAAAGCAATTGTGGCAGCAGCAGCAGCAGCAGCGGCGGCGGCTCCTCCTCGCGTGCAAGGGGAGCCAGCCAAGGGGCCCGGCGGGCCGGGCGAGAGGAGCGTGAGCGGAGCCGAGGCAGGGCCGGCGAGAGGCCCCGGCTGGAGCGCGCGACCCCTCCCGCGAAGCGGCCGCAGCTCCAGCTACCGTGTGCGGCGACGGGAAGCGCTGGCGAGGGCCTCCTTCCGAGGAGCTACTTCAGCTTAGAGGAACGTCAATGGAAGCCAGAAGTTAAAGAGTTAAATTCCTAAAGTTACACAGAAGTTTAAGATAATCCTGTAGAAAGCGGTTGTCTCAAATCCTAGATAGCCAGATCATTTTGCTTTATTTTTTCCCCAAGCCTGGCCGGCACCTTTTATGATAATGAACTGCACAGTCAGCCCTCACTTGGTAAAACATTTTTCTTGCCCTGCAGTTAAACAAATGCTTTTTTCATTTTCCTTTAAAACAGCCTCCCACTCATGTTTTTCTAAACAACGGCAATCAGTCCAGCCACATAACATGTACACGCTGGGCAGCAAAGGCTTCTCTTGCCCCCACTGAAAGGGCCCTTTCCTTATTTCATCACCTAAGATGATGAAATAATTCATAATAAATGGGACTTCCCATTTACAATGGGAAATAATAGGGGAAATAACAGGACCTCCAAACTGGCGCAGGACTCTGCAGGACTCAGACACCCCACTGCAGCTCACAGCCCAGGATTAGCATTTGGCACAGGTAACAATTTCAGCACAGGAAAGAGCAGAAAAGCAAGGTAATCGTTCCTTATTTTTTTTTTTTTTTTACATGCTGGTCTTCCTAATGCTGCTATCTGCTCCTTTTCCCCTCTTTTTCTCTTCCTGATTTTTGCCTGGAACCTGCAGAAGGCACAAGTCCGAATACCAAATTTACGGCGGATGCTACGCCGCACGTTACAGTCTCCTAGTTCTTTGCCCTGCAGTATGAAAGATTTGCATAGAGTTGAAATGGGAGAGATCTATACAACCTACAGTTAAAATATTATTACATTTATATGTTCTTCTATATGAACTAGTAAAAGAAAATTATTTTTGTTCCACTTTAGGGCAACATTTTATTACAATTAAATGAAGAGGCTTGGCTTTGCTACTTCTTTGAAAAGAATCATGACCAAAAAGACACAATTTTAGGAAGCAGAACTGGAAGATGATACAAGAAATCTGTCCATTTCCACGGGAGGTAATAACAAAGCCAAGTATATTTTAATGATATTTAAAATCTGCACATTTCCCCTTCATAATTCTTTTACCTATGTGTACAATTTATACCAGAGATTTGAGAGAGAAAAGACTGAAGTACTTGCCCTCAATCTCAAGGGTTTTTTTCAGTGTTTCTCTTTATTTATTTATTCTTTTTTTTAATTCCTTATTCTCTGCCTTCCCATCACAGGTGACCATCCCTGCAGCACCATTCCTCTGGCTGGGACTTGGAACAGGCAGCTCCCCAAAGCCAAAGCTAGTGCTGCTTTTCTGATCTCAAAACAAGGGACATTGCAAAGGGAGATAAAGCTTCAGCTCCCATTTCTTTTGAATTTCAGCATCACCTCTGCTACCGAGCATATGACATGGCAACCTGGACAATATGTCAAATTACAGAGAGTTGTAGCAATTAGACTACAGAAAATTACCAGATCTCCTCTAAGCAATTTAGTTCTGTGTTGTTTTCAGAAAGAAACTATTTAAACTCTGTTTTACATGAAATAGTTGACAAACTGATGCTTAATTTGTAAGTTTTCTCTCTTAGAGAACACAACAGGAAGCCTTGGGTGGCTGCTGCCATGAGTCCTCTCGCAGAGCAGCGTCCCCTCGGATGCAGCAGCTCTCCCAGGAAACCAGAGCCTGTGGCACTGACAGACACACGGAAGGAGGGCAAATACCAGTAAGTGAAAGGACAAAGATGACTTTGGCCGTTATGCAACAACTAGCAGGGATTTACATAGAGCAAGAATTTAACAGGATGCTATATTTTTTTCACTGGAAGTCCATATTTTATTATAGTGAGCGTTCACTTTTTTTCCCAAGACTCAGCCTGAGACAACGGCAGCTGACTTCAAGCTCTATATGGGAGTCTAAAATTAGTATAAAAAAGAGCTTTTTTATTCTCATAAAATTTGTACATTAAACCTGACATTTTAAAAGGTTACTTCTGTAGAGAAGAACTAACAGCTATCAAAATCTAAAAACACCAATCAAATTTAAACGTTTCAAACTGAACTTGCATTAGCGCAGACAATGCTGCATTGCCAACAGCCGTGTAAAGCAGAAGAAAGCTCTAAGCAGAGCTGCAAATTATGTGAATCTTCAAGTTACAGCGTTATTGCATTAAAGCTGCAGTTTAGCCAGCGTGTTGCTAGCTACCAAATGGTCTGCATTATGCTACGTGGCCAGCCAAGGCAAGCGGATTTCCTACCACTTTGATCAAATTATCAATTCTGATTGAGCAGGTTTGTGACACACTCAGGGAAAAGCTGCCTTTTAAACTTGGCCTTTTTTTATTCTCCTGCGGTACTGGAAATGCGCTTTACTCCTTGCAGATTTTGATATATGTTAGGGTGAAATTAACTCATTTACGTGCCCAAAAGTGTATTCAATTTATATTCACCCCAGTCTCTTCTATGTATGTTTGTTTTATCTACCACATCCAGCTGTAAGTAGAAGAGACAAGTTAGTCCAAGGACATAATGTCTTTCAGGCTCTATAGCACTTAGCAGGTTACTGGGCCTCCAAGGCCTAACAGATTTAAGCAAGACTTTTCACACAATCAGGTAAAGAAAGGCAGGCCAGTCAGCAGATGTCCCATTCAGATAACAAAGAGAATATTTTAGTGACAATGTGAGAAAACAACAGTAAAAATGGTAAAAAAAGCCATTGAACCGTAGCTCTCTTTTCCCCCTCCTTGGAACCATCGACTGGAGCTTGACTGTGACATGCACTGCAGGCTTCAGAAAATGGAAAGTCCCTCCTACAGGATTTATTCAAAGAAACTCATGTAAAATATTATAAGAAACGATATAGCATCAGTGCTAGATCAATGTGATAGATCTTCATTGCTTCAGCAGATTAAGCACCAAGTTATTGACAATATTTTAAAAACACCAGGTTCCTAGGTGAAAATTATAAGATTCTTGTCCTGTGCATATTATATTAAACAGACTTATAACAAAATGCTGCTGCATTTGCATCTTGGGTTTCACTTCAACATAGTGCAAGTACTTAGTGCCCGCGAGTTTAACACTGGAACTCGCAGACGGGAAAGGGCTCCCAGTGCCCTGAAAGGGGCACAGGCAGCTCCAAAGCCAGGGAGAGGTGGCAGGGCTGGGGTGCGAACTAGGCTCGTCTTAACATTTGTCCAGGTCACTTCAGTTCTTCAAGTGGCTCTTCTTAGACACTATTACCTCAGCTAACTACACTCAGCAAACCATAATAATGATGGAGATGGCCCATCTCTGAAGAAACTGGCTTGGGGTGTGGGTTTGAATCAGTATCAGGGAAAAGATGACTACACATCCAATGCTCTGCTCCTCTGCAAGGCCAAGTTTAAATAAAGAAGAATAGTTTTCAGTTATTTTGGCCCACATTTCAATGGCAAGGGAACTGTGAATGAAAGGAGTTCACAAAGACGACTGTTAAACATTAAAGTATAGTATAATCACTGTAGGAATTAGTCATAGCCAGTTTAGACACTGTCCAACCCACTTTCCAACCATCTGCAACAAATGTGCTCCATTAAAACAGAACCATATGGAAAACAAGCTAGCAATTAACACAGCTTCTCTGCATACCTCTAATACAGCACAGATTTCAAACTCTGAGTGAAACTGACTGCTGAATTACTTCCATATTGCTGCTGTTTAGACCTTGGCAACACATATTTATCCTCACTCACTACAGTATGTCATCCCAAGATACTGCTATATCATCAAAATAAGCATGAAAAAACCACCCACAACTGAGCCACTCATTGTGGTTTATAGCCTCCGTTAATAAAATCTTTGCAGATCAAAGTATGACAGACTTTTTCAAAGACGCACAATATGTTACTTACCAGTCGGTATCAAAACTAATAGCTAATGCAGGGCAAATCAATTAATTTAATTGCTAATTGGTAGTGTCTTGTACTGTTAAACAAAACTGCTTCAGGACTGAGCAGCTTTCTGCTCTCCCAGCTTACTTGCAGTGTTGGAGATGCAGCACTCACATTGCTACAGAAAAGGACATGCAGAAAAGATAGTTTCAAAATCTAAAGCCCTAAAAATCACCCAGGGATAGCAGTACTTTGGCTGAGCTTAAAATAAATCAATCAACTGGCAAGAGCACTACAGATTGGGATCTGTCTGAGTGTACTAGCTGCAAAAAGCAAAGCTTTCCACCAACTTTATACGAAAATTGTTTTGTTCCCTTATGCCAAGTAAAACGTAAACAGTGAGTACACACTGCGTGTCCTTTGTGGCCAGTCCATTGCAGCTCTCGGCCAAGGCTCCGGCTCCTCCTGCCGAGCGCCCAGCGTTCGCTCTCCGATGGTCCATCCATGAGGCTTGGCCAGGGCGGCAAAGCCTCAAGGAGTCATGGAAGCTGGAAGGGACCTCCAAAGGCCACCTCAACCCAGCTCCTGTGCAAAGCAGGCCAGCTTAGGCCATGCTACTTGGGGACTCATCCAGTCAGGTTTTGAGCATCCCAAAAGCTGGGTACTGTGAAAGAAAAACCTAAGAACCTTAATAAATTACCTAGATGACTAAAAATATACTGGGTATTGAGATACTGCATTTGTAATGCAAATAATGTTGCTTTTAATCAAATAATATTAAAAATGGGAGAATCTATACTTCTTTTAAATAACTGGCATTTATTTAATTAAATAAAGCATATCATAAAGCAAAACCACTCTCGTGCAACAAAGCTCCAGAGCCTCCTCTGTGGCACAGAACACAGATGTAATTTTGTTCCTGCCTGGATGCTTCCAGAGGCTCTATCATGGGGCAGCTCCATTTCAATCACCCTGCCGGTTCTCAAGCATCTTTTCCCAACTTTGCTTCATTCAGTTCCCCAATATCCCCAGCAAAACATGGAGAGCCCAGAAACGGAAGGTCTAGAGGGAGAATTTCCCACCTGAATTTCATTCTGTTCACACAGAAGTTTCTCCTCCATTAAGTGGAAATCCAGAAGAAACTCCCTAAAACGAACTCCACATTTCTTCCTGGCACTTTTCACACCTTCAAAGGTTTCAACACTGGCAGTACTAACAGAGCCCTGCAGGGATAATTCACTGGCCAAGCTTAATACCGTGCTGGGACAATATAGCTGTCGGTCCACGACAGGCTCCAGCCACTCCCAGGCTCTGGCCTTAGGCTGGGCTACTGTCCTAGCTCCATAGAAGCCCTCAGGATCTTTGGTGGGGGCGTTTAAGAACCTGCATCTCAAGTCATGTAACTCCACTCAAAGTTTTGTTTCTTGGAAAGAACAAAAGTCCTAGTCCTAGATCCTGAAGGAGGACACTCCCACTGGCCTATGTACATGAACAGAAATTAAATACAAACATGTTTACTTAAAACAAACCCTATGCATGTATCAAAAACCGGTATTCTGACACCACCTATTTTCTCCATGCATTAAGTAAATTATATTTAGCCACAAAGCACAAAAATATTCACATGCTATTAGGACTGCAAAAAATATGATGTTTCGGAATTAGCACCTAAACCTCCTGCATCCCTCATAAATTCCTACTAATTAAATTCCTACTACGTTATTCCTCCTGCTTTCCTCACAGCTGTTTTATATATTTTCACCTGTTCCACTTCAATTTTTGTTCAAGTAACAAAAAAAGCTTAACCTTCCTTGATTGACAGAAAAGAATAACAATATTTAATTAACATCACTTCATATGTGACAAATCTTAAAACTTCCCTTAGCCAATAAGGCACTATGAAAATATTCCCCCAACATTTTTCAAGCTTTGTAAGAAAGCTCAGAACACTCTGTTCTTAATTCAAAAGCACATGCCGAGTTAATTATGGTCTTATGCTTTGACCAAAAGTAGGATTTGTGGGATTTTCTTTTTCTTAAGTCAAAGGATTCAAAAGTAATTTATGAATGATACTGAAATAATGCACGAATTAGCTGCTAACATGCTGATAGTTTCGAGTGTTAATTTTTTTTTTTTTAATGCATTGGGAGGGTCAACATTAAAGTCATACAGACTTGCAAGTCTATTTATAATAAAAGCTGTGTTAACTAAGCAACCATACCAATTTGCAGGGCTCCTACTTGCTTTCAGATGGTTGCTCTTGACTAGAATACCGAGACCAGTTTTGAGAGGTTTCAGCACAATTTCTGCCAATTTAAATAGAGACATTTCCAAAGCTAAACAGATGCTGAAAGCATAACACATACTCTCCTTAGAGTTAATATTTCTCTATGTACATGATGATTGTTTGATTCACATTCCCACTTTGGTGGGAGCAGTTATACTCCCTATATTTAGTTATACTAAAAGTGCATAGTTTTACTAAACTACTTTTAGTTTAGTTTTAGTAGTTTTAGTAGTAGTTTTAGTTTAGTAGTTTTTAAAGTTTAAAACTACTTTTAGTTTTTATACTAAAAGTCCCTATATTTAGTTATACTAAAAGTGAAGATTTTCATATCTTACGGTTTGCTTGCATAAGCATCTTGTTTTGTCAGGATCTTGTTATTTTTAAGCCATTTTTAAAGAAGGAGCAAATGGTTCAAGACAAGCCCTCGAACGTCTGTGTGCCCATGTCGTGGAAGGCCACAAGCTGGTAACGCGTTTCACACGTACGGTGGCATCTATTACTCCGTTGGCTTCTAAAAGGACATCAAATCTCTGTGACGCCGCTGATTGAACATCAATTTCAACTCACCACAGCTGAGAGGCAGCCAGGGCACAAGAGCAGGGGCAGGGTGAGCTCAGGGAAGGAAGCTGGACAGTTTCCTGCCTCCCTTCCCTGCTCCTCGGCCAGCGGTTGCTGAGCGGCAGGGCAGGCGGGGGAGCCAGGCAGGGGCCGAGCGAGACGCCCCCCAAAGCCTCCCCACCGCCACCGAACCCGAGCGCCGGCCACAGCTCCCCTGCAATTCTCCTGCTATTCCAACAGATTCTTTATTAACTTCTTTTTATCAGCAACAATAAACACTAATAACCATAAGCATTAGTCCAATGCATTCTGAAAATCATTTCTGTTGGCATAATTTTACCACTCTATAAAATCATTTCGGCAAGATAAAGTTCTCTAAGAAATGGCGGAATTGGGTATTTTCTAAATACAAAGTATATGAAACATTAATATGCATAGGGTTTTACCATAAAGTCATGAACACTTGCCTAACATTTTCACACCCATTCTGTGCCCTTAACATCTCCTGCCACAGTAAGTAAATGGACTGCATATGGCTATTCAGTTATTTTGTCCTTTTGCTGTTTTTAAATCAAACAAGGTAAAGCCTGATGTCACTTCTGCACAGTATCCATTCAGCATCTCAAAATAATTTATTCTACAGCTCATATTTATACTGCCTTCTTTCATACACCTTTGAAAAACTTTTCAGTCTTCATTAGAAACAGACTTACCTGTTGCACAACGCCAACACATTTGCTAACATAAGGCATAAAAATAACATAGCATCATCATACAGAATTAAAGAAAAGGCCCAACTCATCGCATGGAGATGGGTTCACAGAAGCCTAAGGATGCTGGTTAGTCTCCGGGACCATAAAGGAACACAGCCAAAGCAGCACGACGGGAGCAGCAGGAGAGGTTCGGGCCCCAGAGCCTGCACACGGGGCCAGGGCACTGGGTAAGGGCTCCCCAGCACGATGCTCCAGGCACTGCAGTAGTAAAACAATTGTTCATGTCCTACAGGTCCCTTGCAGGGACCAGGAAAAAGAGGGATTTGGGACTCTCTTAGCACAGAGAGAATGAGCAAGTGAAATCAGTACCAAAGCAAGTATAACTTCCATACAGCGCTGCTAGAGAAAGGGCGCACCGGTTCCAGCAGCTCGTCCGGTAACAAATAAAGTTGCTTCTTCCCGCTCAACTTCAAGAAAGTTTATATGCAAGCCACTTTTATACTGAAATGATGTACAATATGAATATTCCTCCACCATCTAAAATGTTAACATCACTTAAAATACTTTTGTTTGACATCCTTACACTAATATTTGGTGTGCTTTAGTTCTAAAGCATATATAAAACATATATCTGTAAACATATGTCATCAAAATATCAATCACTAAGAAAGTATCAGTAGACCTTTGAGCATCCAGTCAATAGTCCTAAAATACTTGTGACAGTGACTCCCCTCTTTCACTCAATAATCACAGTTTTGTGCTTGGATAGATGAAGGCGAAAAAGGCTTATTGATTATTCACTCAGTGATGTCTCTTGGATAAACAGAAGAAAGGTTTGCGACAGCAAATACCTACAATGAACTCAGGATAATTAGGGGGAAAAGTGACAAACAACTCTCCATTCATCTGCTAGAGAAGTTACTGTATTTTCATCCAGGAAAAAAAAAAAAAAAAAAGAAGAAGAAGAAAAAAAGAACATTATTCAGACCTTGCTTCCTCCATTGCTTCCTTCTGAGAAACAAGAGAGCTTTTAACACAGACATGATAGTCTTGCTTTCTTTTCTGTTTTCTGCTTGTCAGTAAATCTATTGCTTACGCCAGGTTGAAGCCTCAGAAGCTGAAAGGGCTCCATTTATCCCTAAAACAGACCCTTGCTGGCCACGCAGGCCTCTTCTTGGTACCCAAAACTACTTGGGCCCTCACCCAAAAGGAGGGAGCAGGTGGATCAATCTCCATTTCCATCCCGAGCACAGCCTGCTCCCTCGAGCTGCCCATAAAGGTACCAAGTAAAGTCAGTGCTTACGGTTCTTGCATTAGATTTAAAACATCAACTAACACAACATAGAGAAACAAGCTATCCAACTGCCACCCCTCTGGATTCAAATTGGAGACTTTTGGGATGACAGGTTCCCAGGTTCCATCTCCAATTAAATCTTTTACTTCGCCATTTAATCCCAAAAGTTAAAAAGAAACAAACAAAACTCATAAATTAAAAGTGCTGAAAACTGCATTTACTAGGAGAGAGAAAAAAGAGAGATCAAAACCAATAGGATACAAGTCCGGATGGCATGTGAGGGGATCCTCCCTCACAGGCCAGCTTTCAGCCATACCACCCTAGAGACCTAAGTTTTGCTGAGGAGCATCTACTCATTGCTGGGACTGACTGGAAATTACACTGCTGGAACTACTTAGCAGTAGCCATGGTAAGTGGAAAACAAAACGCTTCTACTGCAGACTTCAGACTCAGGGCTTTTCCCACTCGAAAGAGATCCTCCAAAGTAAGGGCTAAGTTAACTCCAGAGATATCAGTCATAAAAACGAAAGGCAGGAAGGACTGTGGAGAAGTTTCTACACAAGAAGTTGGTCACTAAGGCAGCCTATCTTTAAAAGAATCATCACACATTATGCGTAAGCAACCAGTTTTGTAGGTTTTCCAAGCCTTGCTGTAAAGATCAAGGTTGAAACACAGGATGTTCAGACTGGCTTGTGGACAATCCCTAGGGACAGAGCAGCAGTGGCCCAGGCTGCCAAGAGAAGTTGTGCTCCTGCTTTCTTGCAGATTTTCAAGACCCACCTGGAGAAAGCCCTAAGCAACCTGGTCTGATCTCTTAGCTGACCCTGCTTTGGGTCAGAGGTTGGACTGGAGACTTCTTGCGGTCCCTGCCAATCTGAATTACTCTATGATCTTCGTTTAGAGGCAAAGATGACACAAACTAACACTGGTGACTCTGTAACAGACAAGAACAAATGGTACTGCCTGCACCCTAAGGCTTTCTATCCTGAAGCTCTGCACGGAGTACCATAAATATCACACACATCATTATGAATACAGTATAAAAGTGAGCAGAGCAAAAATAAATTTAAGGGTTCTCTTACCATACTCTCTACTCTCCTGTAAATGTACTACTGCAGAATCATTAGTGGGCAAAACCTAAAGGTCTTGGTGAGATGCAAGGGAATGACCCAAGTACATGGAATGATGAATAACTTGGCTAATTTTTCTTGTAAGCCTTGAAAGATGCTTAAGGCATTAACAGATGTTTAAGGACCTCGTACAGCAGACCACAGCTTCCACTGCTGTGCTTGCAATGGCCTTGGAAATGGGAGACTGAGCACTACAAGATGCCCGTGAATCTGTTGCCCATCAACTCCTGCCTGCTTCCTGGGAAAAAAAAGGAAGTACCTTCGTGTCGCAATTCTTTTATTCTGGGGAAAAAAAAAAAAGGATGCAGCAGGAAGACTTCTGAGACTTACCAAAGCCCCTTGCACTCTGCCAGCTGCCACGAAGAGCTATCTTCACCTTCCTCCTTTGACACGCACCACTTCATTACCTCCAGTGGGTACGGCCTTTTGCATTTTCTGTCCTTTACCTACTCTTTTGCACTTCCTAATTACCTACTATTACCTACTAACGTGGCTGAGCTATATTCTGTTACAGGGAAGAGTCAGGTCACACACTTGACTGAGTCCTGATTGCCCAGAAATGACATGCAATTTTACATGCTTACCCCCATCTGGGGGGAGCTGCGCCCCTCTTCCATTTTGCTACCCACACTCTCGGACCAACATCTTACATGTTTGTCACTGCAGTTACTCTCAAGATTGCCAATTTTATTTGAAGTGATGTCTTCTTCCATTCCACAGATCCACAGGACAGTTTAGCCTTAGTAGTGAAAAGAGATGTCAGTGTAGATAACTACACGGAGTGAGAATACGCTCTTCGGCTAAACGTTTACCACAGCAAGCACGTTACATAAAGTCTTTTAGACTTAGGTGTGGTCCAGTAACTCTAATCATAGCTCTAACATCAACTCTTGGTCTTGTTAGCAAAAACTAACCCCATGTGTAAAAGGAAGATCAATTTTTACTTCACTATTGGTGTCCTTGTTATAAAATACACCTCCCTTGTTCCCATGTCTCTTGTGACTTGATAATCAATTAGCCTAATCTGCTTTATTTACAGAGTGTTCCTCAAGACATTATTTATTCTGCCTTCAGTCTCTGTTCTAATTCTCTACAACAGAATGTGATTTCCACCTCTTCATCTGCTGCAGCCCATCCACACAGACACCCAACAACCTTCAACCTGAGCTGCTCTTCTCTAGTGTGAGTTGCTCTCATTTTCTTTCACAGCTCTCCAAGCAGCTCTTTCCCTTTCACATGCCTGCTGTCTTCATCCATTCCCTCTTCCTTCCACCCATTGCAGCTCTGCTTTCTTGGTAGGGGCTCAGACCATGGTCCTTGGCCCTTTCTGTGCCTTAGACCACTGCATCTCATGCCCTTACTTCTTAAACTGATTCCTCCAAAGATGCTGTCCCATTTGTCCCTATTTAGAAGTCCCTGATCTAGGCAGTCAGAAAATTGTTTGGAAGCTTTTCTCATTCCAGCTCTTCAATGGCATCTTTGAAAAATATCCTTTTGTACCGATATCTATTCCAGAAAAGCGAAAGATCAAGTCCCAGCTATTCCAAACTCTTCCTCTTTGTGGCTTCTGTCAAATTCTGTTCATGGCAAAAGTTGAAATTTCTTTTATACTTTTATGCATCTGAATTTTACAAGAGCACTTTACAAACCTAACATCTGCGTATTACAAAGCTGGGACTCTTGAAGGACCTCACTTGGCAGTCCTGCACAAAACGAACATACTAAAATAGAAATTCCCAAATGCAACATTTTTTGAAAGTCACAAGTGCCCAGAATCATCAGTATGAATTTCAGTGCCTATCTCGACTAATTCATTGCCTTCACCTTGGCAAAAATCAATCTGTGCCAAGTACATTTTGGCATTTTCAAGTCCCAGCCTCTGCCTTCTGGGTTTAGTTAGCTCTCAGCAGCCCAGCAGAGCTGGAAGCAACTAACAGCAGAGGCCGGCACCTCAGCAGAGCAGTTTCTTCCTCAGGAAGCTGCTTTAGCTCCAACTTCTGCCCTCTAATTTCAGTTGCAAGTGCTAACCACGGTACGTAATTAATTGAACGTGGAGGCTCTTGCAGTTGCTCTCTCCGAACAAGCCTCAGCACAGCAGCTAGTGCTGTGGCCCCCACGACCCACGTGAAAAGCAGGCGCACCAGAGCTAACCAGGGCACCCTTCTGAAGCTGCATTTTGCAGCGCGCGCACAGAGCACGAGAGGAAACAGGAAACATTGTGCTAACATGACTATAGTATTGATGAATAAAACCATAACCCCCAGGCTAAGCTGCCAAATAAGTAGTGAATTAATTTCTGTAAAGTACTCCAATATTACAAAGGTGTGTTGAAAGGTGTCTGCTCATGTTTCAAATTAAACGCACTGCTGGTCAGCATTAGCACCTCAGCTTTGAACAGCAGCCATTTGCCTATAACACTTCAGGGGCTGGGAAAAACGGATTTGCCGTTCACACTGGAATAATTAGAACATGTCAGGAAGAATTAATTTCCTCATTTTTCAAAAGGATACACAGAAATTACCATGTTATTATATGACAGGGTCCCTTGGAGAATTGTATTAAATTTAATTTCTAGCGCAGCCCACACAACAAATTAAAGTCATAAATAAGATGGAAAGAAGCGGGACGCAGAGCATATGTTTATGGCAATGAGTGAAGCCAAGGGACCAGAAACAACTATCTTCATTTCATTTTATTTAAATCAGCCAGACACTGTGTATCTGAATGACAGCACTTGTTAATGGTGCTGAGATTATAGGCTCCTTAATTTTAGGAAACAGAAGCAGTCACTCAGTATTTGAAAGGGCATTTTCTACACTACAGATATTACTTTAAATTTGTTCCCTTTCAAGGCAGCTTCTCAGGGCCTCACAGCAAAGCACAAGGTTGTAACAAGAGACGCACTATTACTTTTAATTGTTTTGTTTTAGTAGCAGCAAAGAGTTGACAAGTAACTTTAAACAAAATACAAGCCAGAAAAAAAGTGACTGAAAACCGAGCAAATTAAATCTTTGAGTTGGCTAAATATTCAAAGACTGAAAAAGACAGAATGGGAATAGCCAGTTCTCATAATGAATTTCACTTGGTTACTGACAACATCTAAAATCGTTTTCCTCTCTCAAGTGGTCCCCATAGTTAAGAATATGCCGAGCTGCTGCAGGACCCTGTTCATATGCCCCGGGCCTGGCACACATCCCTCGTGCCTTAAACTCACCAGCCTGCCCCTTTCCTAAAGCCTTGGCACTCACAGACACCTCTGCACGGCGGTCAAGCCAGACGCTCTTTAATAACACTTATAAAAATTTCATAAAGGTTTATAAAATATTAACAATACAGCAACATATTTTAATACCTACTTCTATACTATTTTTTGTACTCTTCAGTCTTTAATTGTTGTGAAACTTAAGCAGGAGGATGTTGAACCACCAGCCATTGCTGCCTGTCTCTCTCCATCTCTAAGGCAGAGGAAGAGCTGCTGGTCCACCTTTCGTACGTACAAGGGTGACAAAGTCAATCAAAGAAGGCATTCAGACCCATTATGTTCTGGAGTATAGGCTGGCACAATTACTACTGGCGTATAGTGTGAAACTGCCTTCTACCACGATACTCTATGAAATATCCTTCATTTTAACCATCAGCAGCTTTTTAAGAACCCCCTAGTATAATTTCCCTTAGCAGGAACCACAAATTACTCACAATCACCAGAAACAAACTGTGCTATAGCCAGTCATAAGTAATTGTACCAAAAGATCGAATAAAGTTAATTTCTTGACAGCACTTCAACTTTTCCTTCTTCATACCTGGAAAGCCTGTCGTCCTTGTACATACTGACTGTGACCTGGGCAAGCAGTGCTCACCGGAGCCCCGCGAGCTGCCACCACACAGCCCACGACTGCTCTATCATGCCTGTTAGCTCAGACAGCCTTAAAGAGAAAAGAGAGTTTACACACTTTAAGAAATAGCTGTCGTGGATCTGAGCACTCCCTTGGGTGCCACAAACTTTAAATAATTTGTGAATCAATTAACTGGCGACTCTCTACATAACACAGATTTCACACTCCCAGGTCATTGCATTATCAGCTTGATACGAATCATAACATTTTAGAGAAAAGTTCATAATTGAAATCATTAATTAATTTAACAGGAGCTTTTAGTTATGCATAGCATTACACAGCTGTAAAGAGGCAGAGATCAATTAGTTGTTTCTCTGATAATTTTCTTCTTCTTGGTGGAAAACTTTTCAGTTTGTGAAGCATATCATAGCAGTAACCTTCTAAAGCAATTCTAGACTCCAAATGCTATAATTTTACACCAGTCCGAAGAAAGAAGCATAAAAGAAGGTGCTGTGAGAAAGAACCAGCTTTGACTTTGCAACACCAAATATGACAGCCACTTGCATTCCTTTGGATTTACACTTAACAGAAACTTAACAGAAACTAAAACTAGTTATATTGAAATTCAGCTGAAATCTGCTTTGCAGAAGAAAAGGCATAACCGAGACTGGAAATGATTGATTTTCTGTTATTGAATCTTCTTACTTCTAACATAGCTAATAAGTGACATGAAAGAAAGCTGCAGCATTTACATGGGAAATGTGTCAGCACTGCGTGGGGGAAGAAGCACTTGCAAAGCGTATTGCAAAGAAGGAAATTTTTCATTAAAATAGACTTGGTGATAGCAGAACAACTACTTCCTCCCTACGGAATTGCTTTACAATGATGAAGGACTAACAGAGACTCACAAGAAAGATTCAGCTACTGGAAAACACATCTTGCAATGAGGCCTTCCATGGGGCTTTACTCTATCAACTTTGTTCAGAAAAAGACTTTAGATGAGAATCTAGCAGTTTGTACTGGGAAGGAGAAATATCGTGACAGATGATATTTCAGCCAGATAGAAATACATGGCTGGCAGTCTAGGCTAGATAGATGTGCTAAATAGAATTACAGCACAGAGCTTAATAAAGTGAGATGAATTATCCACTAAAAGGAGCTAAAAGAAGAAAAAAAAGAAAAAGCTGTGGTATATCTGCTGGCTTTGTAACTTCCCAGTCACACCACATAGCCTCTAGTCTGGCCACGGTTATTGCTACGTTAGGGAAGTTCTATGGGCTGCATGGTGTGAGTCACACCCAGTGATTACTACAGCCCCTCTAGTCTTCAAGTAAGGATCCTATTACACCTGAAAATTTTCAACATGCATGCGGACTTTCACCACTGAGTTTCACACAAGAGCTCAGGGAAGCACCATGACTAATTGCTGGCCCTTATGCACATGATCAGCTCTCTTTGGAGTTATTTTTCCTAAAGGATGGACACGCAAACCTTTAAAAGCTCACAGCTCATCAAAAACACAGAGTGAGTTAAGGTGATCATCAGGCTGCTGCCTTCTGGCCCAAATGCACTACTAATACCTGAGCATTAAAATATTTGCTCTCCTCCACCTTTTGGCTGCCTTGTCCATTTTGAAACCAAATCTTTCAGCAGAGGTATCTTCAGTTCAGTGGGGCTCTGCTGTTAGTTGGAGCCTCTACTTACTCTAGTAGAACAAAAATAACAACAATCAGAGGCCAATAATGCACATTTTGGTAGCATCTCTCACCCTTGGTGACATTGCTTCACAGCTTTCATTCTTATGCCACAAGAGTGAAGTGGGCATTTCCTGCACATTAACTGATGTGGAAACCGAGACACTGATGAGCTAAGGAGCTCCCGTTGGAGTGTATGAAGGGCATCAGTGACCACATAAACAAACAAAGAAAAATCATCAAGAAAACTTCTAGGGTAAAAGAACACTTCTCTCTCTCTCTCTCTCTCTCTCTCTCTCTCTCTGGACCAAAATGTAGGAAAAAAGTATCTTCTTCAAAAAAACAAAGAGAAGCTCTTACTGACAACCTCTATCTCCATGCATTACACAAAGTATCTTTGGATACTTTTCTGACATATTTTGTATTTTCTTACAAATACTACTTTGCAGTTACTAATCATAAAGCTCACAAACTTCAGATGTAAGGTAGCATCCAGGGGTGATATCTGCGCTAAACAGAGACTAGCTTTTCATTTGTGGTTCTCCAAGAACCTGAAGGTGAATGAGCACTTCCTTCCTGCTGCAAGTGGGAAACCAAAGCCAGAGAGATTGTCCAACTCATCCAAGGGCACACTGTGATCCCCCAAGGAAAACAAAGGAGTGTCAAGACATTTAACGGGGCACCTGAATCGGGAGCTTAAAGCCTGCGTACAGCCACAAATTTACCAGTCATTATTTTTCCTCTTCCTCAGTTTTATGCTTCTA
>JAVCKT010025855.1:0-12071 GCA_032273925.1 Rhynchotus rufescens
TTTGCGCTCAGAAAGTGAACAGATTACCTATTTACATCATTTTATATATATATATATATAATGCCATATATATATATATATATATATATATATATATAAAAAATTCTGTCCTTTCTACTTCAGTGAGGCATATACTGGATCTGCTCTAAACACAAAGTGAAGCAAGATGGAGCTGGGGGGTTTTCATAAGCAATGAGGGTTATAATTAACTCCGGGCCGCATTCTGCATACGTGCACTTCACATTCACCACGGCTAAGGAAGTAACACTCCATATGCATCAAAGTTTTTATTTGAATTAACTGAAGATTCAAATATTAAAATAAGTCTACATTAAATTACAATATTAAATATGCTTTAAATACAGTAAACTAAACACAGGTTTAGTTTCTAAACACAAAGGGACTGAAAATAATTCAAAAGAATGCAATACAATTAATGACAGATGACAAAACGAGGACTTTGATACGTAAACTAATGAGATGTCAATTTTTAGCAGGGTTTATTTTAAGAAGAGATGGTGGCCTTTTAATTGATGCACAAACCCCATGGTACATAAACTTTGCATGGTATCTCTCCAGAAAAATAGTGTTCAGTTAAATTCTCACTATGCCATGATCAAACTCCTTTGGTAGCTCTTTATCAGAATGAAACACACTTTTATGCAAATCCTGAAAATAAGCAGCAGCTTGCAAGTATTACCACAAAAGTATCTTCCTTTTAATTACAATTATCTAACAGCTCTACAATGTCTTCCATTCTTTAATTCAAATCAACTTACATATATACAATATGTAACAAAGTACTCACAAAAGCCTTAGTCATTCAAGACAAAAACTATGCTTTCAGAGCATCAAGACTGTAAAAGTCCTTATTTTTTAAAAAAGTCTTTTCTCTCCTTTTAATTTATTTTTTATCTTTAAGTGGAGCACACTGTACAGTAGTTTCCCTGTATGCAACTTTAAAGGCAAACCTAAATTTACGGCAATTACATGAACAGTGATAAAAACTAGTTGCCCTAAAATGAGGTAGGGCCTCTTTGACTCAAATCTTAATTGCCACCCAAACCAGCAAAAGTAGTAATAAAATCATAATCCACAAGTAATTATCTTAGCTAAATAATCAGACAGCTCACTACACACATGAACACAGTTGTCCACTTGGCACTTCAAGGATCTCGCTTCAAAACCTGATTTATCCAAACCAGACTGAAGTTCATCATCATTTGAAAGCAAACAGAATGAATACAAGATTAAGAGTATTCATGGTGCATAATTTCCAAAATTCAGTGTATTTCAACAACACTGCTTGTACGTAAGTGTTCTTCAGTTAAGGGTTTGTAAAAAGTTACCCAGGTTGTCACCGTAGCTAAAGATTGCAGCATATAGGGGCTCCATGGATGCAGTCAGGAACACACACCCGAATAAACGAGACTTGCATCAATCACAGAAGCATTTCTTACATCAGTAATTTTACCTTTCCATCCAATTGCAATGACGCTGTTGAAGAAAACTGTATAAACATTTTTTCCAAGCTTCCCAAAGAACAAAAGAAGTAACTAAAAGAAATCAAAATGTGATATTTAAAATTACTTAAGGAGTCTTGACAAACGTGATCCAATTAATGCATCGTTTTGCTTCTCTTCCATAGCAGTGCATGCAGCTGGTTGAGTAATATATATCAACCTGAAATCTGCTAATAGTAAAGTCTGGAACAGCGTAGGTATTCAGTATCCAGAAGATATATTTGGATGATTTTGTTGTTTTCTTGATTTTTTGTTTGTATATAAAAGGACTTCCTCTCCATTATGCAACATAGTGATACTGATTGGGGTTGTCTTTATCTCTCTCCATGTAGTCTCTGTCAATGAGAGATTCAATCCTCTTTTTCAAGTCTCCAGGCTACAAGAAATGGTGAGATTAGTAAAGTTAACAAAGGTAAGGTAACAAAGGTAAGACTGTATATTTTATCTACAAGAACAGGACTGCTGAAATATATATAAGGAAATACACCACGTTTAAAAAAAAAAAAAACCTCCAACCAAAAGTCAAACAACAAGTTCCAGATAAGAAGTCACTGACGCTCTGGGTCTCACTTCTGTTAATGTACTCATTTTAAAACCTGCATCTTTACATTTGATTCAGATACTACTTTTCAGATTACTTAACTCTCATGGAACTGAAAAGTATACTGCATATTTCTAGATAATTCTAGGATTGTTTGAATAAAAACAAAACAAGATACCTTTACTGGGAATTTCAGCTGATTATACAATTCAGAAACAAGAAGATTATGACCAAGCGTTTTCCTCATCTTCATTATTCTTACAATAGCAGCATCAATCTGATATTGTCTGTCTTGAAATACTCTTTCGGTTGTGCTGACCTGTTCTTCCACCTAAGGAACAATTCAACACCACAAATCACATCACTTTTCATGTTATTAAAAAAAAAATCTATATTTGATCTTTTCAGTTAAACAACATATACTTGTTCGTGTCTGTTTTTGAGGCAGACATACACATTGCTGTACACCAAGAACTAAGAATACTGAAGAATACTGCTACAGCAAGCCAAAGATAAGGATAATGGAAAATAAAGTCACATGTATCTTAGACTGAATCAATGTTCTATAAAAAACCCTCAAGAATTCAATTAGTATTAAAAAATATGTAAGACATAGCAGCCCAAATATACTATTATTCTGTAGAAAACTGCTTAAGTCAAGTTTGTTTTTTAGGAATTTAAATATGGAAAGGCAGAACAGAAAGAACGTTAATTAAAATGTGTCAGCTAATGCCAAGCACAGGAATTCAAGTCCAGCAAAAACATCCACTGCAAAAGCATAATTAATCCCATTACAGTAACTTTCTCACATTTTATGTGTGTGTATATATATATATATATAAATAAAATATAAAAATAAATGATATTGCAGTATTCGATTCATGAATTTTAATACAGTATCAACAACTTAATCCATCCCATGAAAACTTCTAAGGTGGACTGAAACATTTCTAAGAGTGTATCTGTTACAGAAATGGGCACAAATGCATGAAAGAAATCTTTCACAAAACAATAACAAATCAGTGAAATTTATAACCTTTACTGCCTCTGTGAGCCCTGATCATTCTGGTCACCACAAAAATGAAAAACCTTTCTCCAAGCACAAAAATTACAGCAGCAAAGGCAGAACTTCCATCTGTTTGGGTAGGACATGTAGATAAACAGTCAGTTTAACCAGAATGAATGCAAACAGAAAGAGAGGAAAATACATACTGTTTCTTTCATCTGGATTTGATTTATTTTTATTCTAAACAATTTATGCTTGAAGTCACCATTAAACATGAATTTGTCTCCATCTTCTACATCCTTTCCCTTTGGATTTTTAATTAATACTCGTGCTTTTCCACAGGCTAAAGACTGCAAGGTTCTTCTTAATTCACTATCCTCTGTGAAAAAGTTCAAAGTAAAGGAGAGAGAAGACCAAACGGTTAACAGGAAAAGTTTGACACAATTCATCTAAAAACATAAGTACAACAATTTTGTTCGCTTCTAACTAAGTTCTAATTACATAATACAAATTACATCCTTCAATTTTGGTCTTATGATTTGATGCAAAGATATTAAGTGCATGCACAGCATTGTGTAGGTCAAGAACAACCCTCACAGTGAGTTTTCTGCCCAAAGTAGTATCAGGAGAGAGTTCCTATTACATACCAGGAAGAAAACAAACAAATAGCAACAAAACAAACCAGGTGGGAAGAAGTCCAAGCTGCCAAGTAGGCGCTTCGTTAGAACAGTCATTACAGACACAAAAGCCCCCACAACAGGAAAGCAGTGAAAACGAAGGGTTGAGGAAAATTTTATTTTCTAAGATTTGAAACTCAAATCATTTGGACAAAAAGATAAAATGAAGTCTAAAAGCATCTGCCCCCTATATTGCATGGCACATAAAACATCCAGAACAGTTTTGTTGACAACATAAACGTTATCACCAAAAGCCTCGGATCTCCTGAGCAGAGCTGCAGCCTAGGAACTGAAACGCAGGCTTTGCAATTTAGTGCTGAACAAGAAATAAAAGACCCACGCTCTCACACTCCCGGACTTCCTGGCTCCGCGTTCACATTCCCAGGGAACGTGTCGCTCATTTCTTTCCATTTCCTGTAGCAGCCAAAAGGCAGGTGGTGGTGCCGGGGCGAGGAGCCGGCAGGTGCCCGTCGCTCCCTCCGCACGCTGGGGCCGGCGTTAGAGCCCACGGGAGCAGCAGGGCGACGAGGAGGCCGGCACGGCGACGAGGAGGCCGGCACGGCGCGCGGGCTGCGATCGGGCAGCGCGGCCCAAGAAAGTGGGGGTCCTGCCACAGTGCCCACAGAGGCTGCAAATGCCGTTTCTTCAAGGCACAGTCTCTATGTTTTCTGGTTGTAGCTCCTTCACAGGCAGTAATCTCATATTTTGAAAGAAATTGCACGTAATTTTTTGTCACGGTGCCCAAAAAACACAAGTTCCTGCTACGGTCAATTAATACCCATACTAATCTCTTTTAAAATATTATGCAGTAGATAATGAAGTTTTTAAAAAAAACTAACAAAATGTCACAAAAGTGGCACTATGGCCCTGGTTGTCCTGTCCTGCCAAGTGCGGCGCTGACACAAACCACTGGCAGGTTTTCATTCCTTGAAGGGCCTGCTTAGGCAACAGAAAACTTTAACTCTTACCATCTTGCTGCTTTCTGCCACACAGCCCTGTCATTTTCTTTAAATAATAACTTCAAACAACTTTTAGGAGAAAGGAGCGGGTATCTGACCTATCTGACCCTATCTCCGGCTGCAGTCGACACGGCAGCTGGGGAGACGGGACTGCTGTACCTGAGGCACCAGCGAGAAACAGCCGCTAAGGCTGATGCAAAATGAGAATAATCATCAAAGTTGTTATTTATATATTTACTGGGAGGGTAGTAGTTGTTACGTTTTTTTTTGTAACACTGGAAAATGCCCCATGCTTTACATCCAGGTTTCCACTACACCTTATCCATGAGGCTTATACAACGGTCCATGGGAGCAGATGAAGTAACAGGTTTATCATGGCCTTTACAGTCAGGGTGGGTGCAGGACCCCCGGGGCCGGGCAGCGGGGCTGCCGTCGCTGCCCGAGGGCGCCTCGGCTCCGGGAGAGGACAGGGATGGCGCTGGAGCTGCGGGACGGGCTGGGCCAGCGCATCCGTCCCGTCCTGTCCCACGTCCCGCGCGGCGCCTGCCCTCGCACTTGGCTACGGAGTGACGGAGAAGCCAGAACGCGACGGGATCCTCGTTCTGTGCAGGCTGCTGAGCTCACTGTGCATCCCCTCTCAGCGACGCACGGTGCTACAGGCGCCTGTGGTCCTTCCTCTTCCCCTCTCCAAATTCCCATGTCCCAAATTTATGTACAAGATGAATGCTCCATTCCCTGCATCAGAACAGTTCTATACCTTCAGTATTTATTTTCATCCTTCTTTGTCCTCATCTACTTCTACTACACTCCTTTAGAGATGGAATTTATGCAGCACTCAGTAAGTTTTTATTTATTTATTTATAAACTTTCTAGCATGCTCTTTGTCTTTCTGATCACTGACACACTTGGAGCTCATGCTTTCAGGGAAGGCAATGATCATTTCCTGAGCTGTAATATCAAACAAAATCAATCACTGTACATGGCCTCAAACTACTCCCTGCCTCGGGTGGACTTCTTATATCATCAGCACCAGGCGTTACTCGAGCTCCCAGCAGTCCTACAGTGCGAGATCCTTTTGCAGTCTCTCCAGCAGTTTTAGCTTTGACCCTCCTCAGGAAGTTTCAATCAGCATCAAATTCTGTCACTTCAGTATTCAACCTCTTTTGCAGATCATTCATGACTATACGGAATAATTACATGGGGATCCCAATTAGGAGCTTCCTTTCACTGTGAAAGCTGCCTTGCTTTTATACCTGCTGTTTCCTGCCTTTTAACCAATCACTCATCCACAAGAGAGACTCCTCTCAAACTGCAAGCACTTAATTTAAGCGCCTGTGATGGATTCTTACCAAGATCACCTAAAAATTTGAGCACACAATTATGATGGCGGTGCAATAGGCTTGCAAACAGTTTAAAGGGAAGTCATGTACCACAAAGATCATGCTGCCTTTTCCCTAAAATATTTATATATTTAGGAATGTAAACACACACACACACACACACACACACACACACACACACACACACACACACACACTAATGCCCAAGCCCAGCAATTCCACTATTCCAAGCCTGCTACACTGCAGCAATCTGCAGAACTGCTGCAGGAGCTTTAACTGCACTGCACTTGTCACTCGCCTTTACTCCCGCACCAAGGCTCACAAACTGTGAACTGCACAGACTAATCCAGTATTTACACTGGGAAGTTCCTGTAAAGCTTCTGCTCTTTTATTGTCAGATGGTGTTGATCTAATCCACTGTTTCATGTACAGTCTTGTTTTAAAGATATTCCGACTTGAGATGTCTTATTCCCTCCTTCCCCCTAAATTATGGTATGGGGTGGCTCTCCCAACACTTCTGCAGTAAACACCACTGTGCAGAGTGCAAGGGCTCAGACTAAATCCATCCATTAAATAAAAACTGTACAGTCCCAGAAAAACCTGGTACACATAAATATTGAGGTAAAAGGAAGGATTAGATACAGTTGTGAAGGATTCTTCAGAACTGGGAGTTTCAGTATCCCCCAGTCTTTAGAAATGAAGAGGCAACATCCTCTGTCAGGAGGCCCATCCAGACTAGTGACAAAATACAGGATGCTCTCCTGATCTCTCCTCTCTCCTCAACCTACTGCTCCGTAAGTCTCTAATTCTTTAAGGCTCTGGAATTTCCTGAGCCTTAGAGGTGTTTCTGTGCACTTAGAGACCTTCAGTGTCCAGCTCTTCCCTGAACAAACAAACAAACAAACAAACAAACCTCACTTATACCATGTTGATAAATGCTGCCCTGTAGGTCTTATGTCACTTGTACCCTGGAAGGAGGCTGGACCAACCTCTGCTCAGGTAAGTGTTGTTTCAAGCCCAGCTGCCATCACCTCCGCTCCCCACAGTCAATTTGCCAGGCAGCCGAATCACAAACTCACAAATTTAGCTGTTCTCTTGAAAACTGCCTGTTCTTTTCCAGCTAGTCGGGATAGCTGCCTTTGACAGGGTACCACTGAGCAACAGGACCACGTGGTAACAGGAACCATCCCGGCCCTGAGGGAACTCTGAGGGCACAGACTGTCCCCATGGGGTGCATTCCTGTGCTATCTGCCCATAAAGAGATAAACACAGATGCGACGCTCAAAGTAGTAAATCAAGTAGCTCCCAAGGCACAGCACAGCTCAGGAATTGATTCTAGCCAGCTGCCTTAAAAACAGGGTAAGGAAAGAAATCCCTCCCTGCTCTGCAATGTAATGGGTTTGCACACAGTATCTGCAGCTGCCGGGTGGCCAGAGCAGAAGCCCTGAGGAAGAGCAGCGCAACACGAAGGCCAACATGAGCCCCGAGCTGCCCTGCATGAGCCCCGAGCTGCCCTGTGCCTGCTCGTCCTGCGCCAGCGCCGGCCTCCTACTCCGGGGCCCCGCTGGAATGGGGGGCCAAGCAACCCGCAGCCTGGAGCACGCTGGGCACGGATGCCTGCGGAAACAGCCCTTTCCCAGCTGTGGGATTTTCCAAGATCCTGGAAATGTGGGTTGTGCAGTATCCTGTGCAGCCGACTCCTTGACGCACGACTTGTGTGCGTGGGCACACACTCCTGCAGCAGTTGTGCTGTGGGCTGAGCTTAAGATTCAGCATGGAAAGGGTTGCTGGGATGGACTGCCAGTTGATGCAGAAGTGCCAGGAAGTAAAGACTTGCTGGAGTTTGGGTTTTTTTCCCCATGTAAATGCTAGTGGTTGCAATCATTTCAAGCAAGAGTAAAAATTATGAAAATTAACAATCAAAGAGCACAGAGAGGAGAGGCGTAAAAGGACAACTATTTTTCATCATTTCTAGGTCATTTCCACATTCAGATATGAAGTATCCTATTGCAAAAGGATACTAGTGCTCCTATTGCAAAAGGAGCACTCCTGCCACAGTGATGGAAAATACGTGTACAACCTCTCAGAACAGTTCAACATTCTCTCTCCTATCACTCTCTCCACAATAATGCTGTTCTACAATAGATCACTGAAAAATAAACCACATTTGAAACTATAATAGAACTAAAACAAAATGTACAGAAAACTAATTTTTAATCATGATGTGAATTTTAAGAATTGCAGTGATGTATTTTATAAAACTGATGGGTTGCTAATAATGACACACTATGCCTCTTACTAGGAACTTGATGAAACGTTGTTTTATGCACTAGGAAGTAGCAGCAGTGTGTTCTGTTAACCTCTCTAGGCCTGCCTGTACCATTGACTCACGAAGCTTCTCTGAATAATCACAGCAAACTTCTTAAAATGTGGCCTCTACATGCAGACTCACACTTGGTAATTAATCATTCAACACAAATGTTTAAGAATCACAGAATGCTTTTCCTACCTATACCAGTGGCCATTTTAATTTCTTCAAAACTGAATTCATCCCCTTCATTAAACATAAGCAGCACTAGTGTCTGAAAGAGTGATACTTGAAACTCTTTTTTCCCCTGAAAGAGAAAATTCCAAATAAAAAGTCACATCTTGAGCATTTTCTATTGTATCTCAAAATTCTGTGAAGTTACAGAAGCTTTCTTTGAAATTTATTTCTGGAAAAATAGAAAATGTACATTTTGGAATGTCAATCACACAGATTATGCTTGAATGCAATATCAAGAATAGAGTACATTTTTAAGAAACCTTTTTTTGCTAATTTACCAACAGTAATAAAGCTCACACCATAAGACCATGAATGACCCAGTCTTTAACTGACATGATACTTCTTTAAGTTACAACAGAAGAAATTCTGGCTTTGCTGTCCTCTATGGCAAATCTCTAGTTCGTGCTTCTCCTCATAGCAATGAGCAAACTAATACATAATATCTCAGGATTGGATTAAAAGAACCAAAAGTTCACTGTGATTCACTGTGATATACAGTGTCATTTTATCTGTAGTACGTTTGCAGAAATAGGCAGTGAAAAGGAGACAAGTAAGTCAAACTCCTCAGACAGATATAAGAACTGTCTACAGTAATTACCTATTGCCAATCAACAACCACATCTTACTGCAGCACAAGGCCACAGCTTCCAGGTTTCAAATTTAGAGTGACTTACTAAAATATTCTTCTTGTCTCTGCTTTTGTTCAGTTAAACTGCATTAGTAAAATGCAAAGTGTTTGGTGAGACAAAGCAAAAGGCACATTAAGAAACACTATGGTTATTCAAGCCTTAATTAATTCAGCAAACATTTAAATTTTGACTTCAGTCATTTCATCACTAACCCTCCAGTGGATTTTTGTATTGATGAAGCATTCTAAAAATGCCATCAGTATTTCTACGAAAACACCACTTAAAATAATTCCATATTAATTAAAAAGAGATGCTGCATTTATTTTCTTTCAGTACTGTCCTGCTTGATTATCACTTCCTTTACTTGAGTGAGCAACATATCGTATCAAACAGATACATTTATTACTGAAAACAATCATCTTGCTCTTGTACTTAGGTAGGATTTTGTTTTAATAAAAAAATGCTTTTCAATTCACATTCCACTTCTTTTAGCAAAAGAAAAAAAAAAAAAACAAAAAAAAAAAAAAAAAAAACCAAAAAAAAAAAAATGGATTCCAAATAACTGTTTTAAAGTTAATACTAACTGCTTAAGCATTTAGGTAAGCAAACTTACCTCCTTAAAGTCTGCTTTTAGGACAGCATGCCCCAAAGTGGTCTGCCACTGGAGCTTTCGTCCGCTGTGTTTTCCCAGGTAAAACATCTTAAATACCTCTTGAAGCTTAATCATCTGTCAGGCAAAGAGACAAGAGTTTATTAGTGCTATTCCAGCCCTGCAACGGTGGGTGCCTTCAAATGTTACTACTTCTGTTCTTCTCAACAAGTTTCACGAAACTCTCAGTGTTTCCTAAGTGTTTCTGTGCAGAAAAGTAAAAACAAAAGCTAAATTCTGCTCCCAAGTACACCCGTACTACCGTACGGTGATGGGCCTCACAGCTGAAAAAGAAAGTCACAGGAACAAAAAAAACCACCACCGCATACCTCCCATCTATAATACTATTACCATCTCTTTCCAAGTTCTTCTCTCGATTTGTTCCGGATAAAGTCTGATTCCAGCCCTTAACATCCTCCAAAGGTTTCCAAGAAAGGGAGTTTTACTCCTGGTTTCCACCACACGTTGCTCAGGCTGGATCCCTTCTAAGCACCCTGCAGCTGAGGCCAAGGTGCCGTGGGGGCTCCGGGCTCGCTGCGCTTCAGACCCTGCAGGGTATTTGCAGGGAGCAGGGCTCCAAACACCTCTTTTGCTTTCAGTTCTTTTCATAACTGCTGAAATGAGCTCTGCAAAATCTGTCTATCTGAAAATATTGTTTCTTTGAGGGCAGGGCCAGGCAAATGCATTGCTAGCTTTCTGATACACACATCAAAGGAAACAAAGGACAGATCTTAGATCTAAGGACAGTCGCATAGCTTTTGGCAGGATCAAAATGCCTAACCAATGAAGTCAAAAATTGACTAAAGTGAACTTTTAAACTTCTAAGTGTTCGAGTGCCATGTGAAAGAGGGTATATTTTAATATTAATTTTAAATTATAATTATTTAAAAGGTGAAAAAATGTGTTAAGTGAAATGTAATCCCTTAAAAATGCATTTTAGCAGCTGTTACTTCTTTTCTTCAATTTCAATAGGGAATCCCTAAAATAAGGTTTCAGCACCTTCAGCATCTACCAGAAAAAAAAATAAAATAAAATATCTGAGAGCACTCGTTCACCCTATGACAGAGATTATGATTCCACTCTGAGGAGTATATAGAAGGAGAATTTAAACACTCACCTCTGAATTCAAGTGGACTTCCATAGGTGTGTATGTTGGCCAATATCCCATAGTTAATATATTTACTGTGAGGTCTATATTTCCTGGGTCACTTTGGTTCTGCATATACTAGAATACAAAAAGATAGAAGTGATTTAAGGATGCTGCTCTAGTCTGATAAATTAGAAAATACATGCATCTAATTTAAGCTAGAAATTTAAATAATAGACAAAGCAAAATTTCCTGCAGGCCGCACCCTTGATTTGCTCTAGCATGATTTTGAATGTCACATCTATTTTCTGCCACACACCTGCAGTGCCATTTCAAAACACGGTGTGATGCTGGAAGCAACAAGAGCAGAACGACAGGGATTAAGGAATTCACTAGGCCACTGTCTCGAGAAGGTGTGGAGGTCAAAAGAACTTTAATCACATACAAGCAAAGCAAAACAAAAACTCCTCACGAGAATCTGGGCAAAATGATGCCCTTGGGCTCCCAACGTGTCTGCTAGACTAGGAGTGTACTAGACTGCACACCTTTCTATAGTTTGGCTGTAGCACCAGTTAAGTTGTGCTGCAGTCCATGAGAGAAAACTCTTCACAGGATTGTCACAAAACCAACTGTCCCAGTCGACCTCCTCCTCTTCCTGCCTATCCCATTCCTCATAGGGCCACAATACAGGGGCTCAGGATAAACGTGAGCGGGCAAGCACATGTACTCTCTTCCCTCCAACTGATCTCTCTGGCAGCAGCTGTTTGGAAGCTCAGGTGCACACAGGTGCATTTGTGCACATTTAGTAACCTCCAGGGAGTCTTTCTGGAAAGGGCCACTCACAAAGCCACAGTCGACAGAAAAAGAGAAAATGGCCTTTAAAGAAAACGTCACAGAGAACTAAATTCCTACACAATGTTTAGCCTTTAATTTACTTAAATAGAACTGTAAAGTAAGATCATCTCTGAATATATATAAAACAAATACTATCTGTTCTATAAATAGAATCTGAGACTTTGGTAAGAACATGATGGTAGGAAACTGGGAGGAGTAGCTGATAGCCCTGAGGCCTGCGCTGCCATCCAGAGGGACCTGGACAGACTGGATGACTGGGC